>JABTTQ020001452.1:0-253544 GCA_016081115.2 Rehmannia glutinosa | reverse complement strand
AGAAAAAGTTCTTTTTGAAAAAATGGCATTGAATGCGGATGTCAAAATGTGGGATGAACTTCTTGCAACATCCAATGATGAAGAGAAACCGAACAGATTTATGGCCATAGATGAAGAAAATAATGAGGTACACTCTAACTCTTTCCTCTTTTTCTTTAATTGATGAACTTCAAGGAGATTATGATGATTTACAAAATGAGTTTAGAGATATGATTTGCAAATACAAGAGTTTGAAAAAGGATTATAAAGATTTAAAATTAGAGAAAGATAAGTTATTCTCTTCTTATAAATCTCTTTACCATGCTCATACTATTACTCTTGCTAAAGTTAAGAGTCTTGATTCGAAAAACAATTGCTCATAAAAGAGATAGAAAATTTGAAAAGTATATGCAGCGTTTTAACTTGAGTACCAATAAGGTTGCAAAAATTCTTGGTGCACAAAGAAGTGAGCAATCAAAACTAGAACTTGGTTACAAACCTTTTTAAACCAATTTCAAGAAAAAGCACCAAGCTCCAACTTTTATACGTGCTAGTAGTCTAAACGATTACTTATTTTTATTGTGGTAAAAATGGGCATCTTGCTAGCACTTGTAAAATTAGAAATAGTAATAGTCATTTTTAGAGATCCAAAGGTCTCAATGCTAACCCCCATGGATCCCAACACTTTAGGGTACCTAAAAACAAATTAATTGTAGGAACTTGGGGCAATCACAATCAAGGAAGATTCCAAATGGCTTGTGTACAATGGATGTTATGCCATATGACCCGAAAAGAACAACCTTTTGCAAACATCAAGCTTCAAGAAGAATGAATGGTCATGTTCGGAATGTCAAAGGCAAAATCTTTGGCAATGGAGCGTTGGTAATTCGTTTTTCTCTCTTCATGATGTTTTATTAGTAGATGGACTTAAGTTTAACTTGATAAGTGTAACCCAACTTTGTGATTTAAATTGTGATGTTCTTTTCAATAAAGAAAAATGCCTTATTCTAAAAAATGGTAAAACTATTTTGTGAAGCTAGTAGAAATGGCAATCTTTACAAAATTTGTACAAGTGATTTGGCTAGTCAAAATGTTTCTTGTCTTGTTGCTAGCAATGATTTAACTAGTTTATGGTTAGGCAACTTGGACATGTTGGATATGAAAATTTACAAATTATTTGCAAAAACCAACATGTCAAAGGACTACACAAATTGAGTTTTGAAAACCTTGGCTTATGTGACACTTGTCAAAAGAACAAATTAGTTAAAAGTAGTTTTAAGCCCAAAAATGAAATTTCCACAACCAAGCCCCTACAACTTCTTCACTAGATTTGTATGGGGATATTGGCCTGACTAGTCTAAGTAGAAAATATTACACTTTCGTTATAGTTGATGATTTTTCTAGGATATACTTGGGCTATTTTTCTTGCAAATAAAAGTGATGTTGCTAATGTGTTTGCTAAGTTGTGTAGACTTATAAAAAATGAAAAAGAAGATACTATTAAGTCTATCGAAGTGATCGAGGATGTGTTTGATGGTGAATTTAGAGTCTTCCATGTGAAATCTAAGGGATATGCACATAATGTTTCGGCTCAATAACTCCTCAACAAAATGGGGTAGCCAAAAGAAAAAATGGACTTTACAAGAAATGTGTCGGTCTATGCACAATGAGTTTTCTCGTCAAAATATTTGAAATCAAGTCGTAAACTCCACTATGTTATAAATCGAGTATATCTTCGTCCAAGTTGAACAAAACTCCATATGAGCTTTGGAAAGGAAGAACACCAAATATTGGCTATTTCAAAATATTTGGTTGCAAGTGTTTTATCTTGAACACCAAGGATCAAATGGACAAACTTGATTAGAAGGCCGATGGGGTACTCGACTAAGAGCAAAGCATATTGGTGTATAACAAGACAAGTTTGGTGGTTGAAGAGTCTATTCACGTCAAATTCAATGAAGCCCCTAGTGTTGAAAAAATCACAAATGATGATAGTGATGAAGAAGATGAAGTTGGACCAATTGTTCCAAACTACACTCATAACGATCAACCTTCTACCTCAAATGTTCAACAAGAGGATAATGGTGATACATTGGATCTTCCCGAACTCTAAAATTTAAAGAAGATCATCCAAAAATCTTATAATTGGGGATCCACTTGACAAGGTAGTGACAAGAAGGAAATTTGCCAAAAATCTCTTATATATATCAAAAAAGCCAAAACATTCTAAGGAAGCTATTGAAGATGAAGATTGGTTTCTAGAGATGTAAGAAGAGCTAAGTCAATTTGAAAGGAATGATGTTTGGGAACTTGCACCTTGTCCTCCATCTCACATTATCATTATAGCGAACGGGTATTTTGGAACAAACTAGACAATTAATGCAATCCGTTCAAAAATAAAGCAAGGTTAGTAGCTCAAAGTTATTAACTATGATGAAACTTTTGCACATAGCACGTTTAGAGACTATTCGAATCTTACTTGTTTATTCTTGTTTCAAAAACTTCAAAATTTACCAAATGGATGTGAAATCTGCCTTTCTAAATGGTTTTATTCAAGAAGAAGTCTATGTTAAACAACCTCCGGGTTTGAAATTTTTATGGCCAAATGATGTTTATAATCTCAAAAGGCTTTATATGGTTTAAAATAAGCACCCGAGCATGGTATGATAGATTAAGTTCTTTTCTTTTGGAAAATAGTTTTACAAGAGGTACAATTAATACTACTCTCTTTGATTTTGAAAAAGGTCAAGATAGTCTCTTTTTTTTGATGAAAATGTGAAAATTTCATTAAAAGATGTAAATATACAAAATAAAAGGGCATGCCCAGTTAAAAGAAAAAATGGATATGGATAGGCCCAATAACCACAAGGAGATGATCGATTGATTGCTGATTTTAATAAATTCCGTGGACAAGGGGTCGAACTAAATCTTGTCCGTAGTAGGGGAATCATAAGAGAGACAGGCACCAAATGTCCAACCTCAACATAGAGGTTTAGTAATCAAAATACAAGAAAAAGGATCCGTTAGATAAATGTTTTATCGTAATTTTGATGATTTCATATTATTGAGTTTTACACCAAAACAATAACCCCAAATGTTGTCCAAATACTTTAAAAAATTTAAATGATTTTTACTAATTTTTTGAGTATTTCTTGAACTTTATTTTTGACAAAATCGGACAACACTTTTGTTTCGAGGCCAACCAGGTCGCCCTAGAGGGCAACCCGTGCTGAAGATTGAAAATCAAAAATAAACAAAAAGAAAAATATTGGGGGAGGCGGCGGTCGACCAGGTGCGTGGAATTGTGTAAAATTGACAATATCTTTCTGTCTCAAAAATTTGAGAGGTGACTAGTCCACATGGAGGGCGACCGTCGGACCCTAGGTCAACCGGTCCAATCCTCCCTGGATCGGTCCACCCCTTTGTTTTCATGTGTTATTCAATTTTAAATGTATTTTATTCTCGAAAAAAACGTTTAAACGTATTTTTCATATTAAAGGTCGACCACTCGACCTAATGTTTTATCAGCAGAAACTATCCATTGCACATCAGACAACTTTTCATGAAATTGTGGGATTGATTTCTAATAGCTATTTTCTCCATTTGATTTGCAATTTTTACAGATTTCAATCTCAAGGAGGAGCTATTGCTGGGATTCAAATCCAAGAGCTCTCCTATAAATAGTTGAAGGCTTAAAGCAACACAATACAACAACACAAGCAATACAAACAACAAGCAAACTTCTTGTTCTTCACTTTCATATTCTTGTTATATTTAGCCTAAGTTTTTCACTTGCACATTTTGAGTATTAGGCTTCATTCTTGATTACACTTGCGGTTGAGTTGTATACTTCATTTGAGTTGTAATCTTGAATTGGTTTAAATCATCCAAAACAAGACATCCTTGTTAGTGTTCTTATGGTAAAAATACACTTGGTTGATTCTAGGTGTTGAAGAGTGTGGTGCTCTTCATTGTTGTAAGAATATTATGGTAATATTCAAAGGTGGTATTGTAAGAAGAGTGTGGTACTCTTCAAGGTAAAAAAGTTGTAATAGTTTGGTATCTATTAATATACTTTTTTCCTTTCAAAATACATTCGACATACCGGGTGGAAGAGCATTAGGCCACTAGATGGGTTGAAGCTCTATAAATCATCGTGTGTTGTTTACATTTCCGCACTTTTATTTTTGTCATCATCTTCATATTCGAAATAGAGGCGTAAATCAGAAAATCAGGAAAATTTATTCACCCCTCTAGATTTTTGTAGCCATTTAGACTAACATGTGGTATTAGAGCCGAACTCTTTGGCAAGCTCGTTTAATATTTGCGAATAAAGAGGAGATCCATGGCTACGAGCGAAAGCTACCTCACCACCTACGCCTCCAACAAGCCACCACTATTCGATGCCAACAACTATGCTTTTGGAAAGACCGAATGTAGTGCTTTCTACAAGGTTGCGGTTTGATATTTGGAATGCGATTATTGAAGAGATAGCTCAACCAACCAAGAAGTTGGAGGTTGGAACCACGACCCTCAAGAGTCTCAAAGAATTTGACAATAACGACAAGAAGCATTTTCTCTAAATAGTAAGACCTTGAATATTTTGCATTATTCTCTTACCGCCATCGAGCATAATCATATTAGAGGAATAAGGTCCGCATATGAAGTATGGAAAAATTGGAAACAATTTATGAAGGTACAAAGAAAGCAAAACAAGATAGAAAAACCATGCTTGTTAAAGATTTTGAAAACCTCATTATGCTTGAGAGAGAAGGTATTTCAAAATAGTGAAAAGGCAAGACAACATAGTCAATCCACTTTTGGCCCTGGGAAAGGTTATCTCGGAGGAAGATAAGGTAACCAAAATCTTAAATGCTCTTCCCGGCTCATGGTAAGAAAGGGTGATGGCTATTACTAAGCACAAAACCTTCGGACTCTCAAGTTCAATTAACTCATTGGAAATCTTCTCATCTACGAAGTTTATCTCAAGGAAAGAAAGAACTCCAAACCATCCACCTCACAATCGGGTATGCAATCTACTCCCAAAGGTCTTACTTCTAATAATTCATAATATGTTAGTGATGAGGATGATGAGGAAATGGCCGCCCTTGTCCGGAAATTTGCCAAGTTTGTAAATAAAAATAAGGCAAGAAAGTCTAGAGACAACTCGTGTTTCAAATGCGGAAAACTCGGGCACTATAGAGCCGATTGCCCAAAATTAGCGGAGGAGAAGCAAAAGAAGAAAAAGCCTTTTCCTAAAAATAAGGCTCTAAATGCGGAAGCTAAAACATGGGATGTGTAGGTCCCAAGGGGTGTGAGTAAGGTTTAGAAGGGGAGGGGTTGAATAAACTTTACAAATTTTTGATTTAATCCTTTTAAAAATATTATAGAGTTAACACAAACAACTAAGTCCTTGAGGGACAGGTTAAGTTGTGTAGGTCCCAAGGGGTGTGAGTAAGGTTTAGAAGGGGGGGTTGAATAAACCTTACCAACTTTTCGATTTTAGTCCTTTTAAAATAATACTGAGTTAATTTCACAAATTTATGTCCTTGAGGGACAACTAAGTTAGTTAACCAAAGAGTTAGCCACTCAACGGACTCTATTGAGCTATTGATAGAATAACTCACCGCTAGTCTAATACTTAACTTGGTTTGTGATGAGATTTTCAATGGAAGACTTAACACCCTTGAATTTGGTTTAAGTTTGTTTTAACACTTGGTTTTAGCACTTTGTTAATTATCGGTTGGATAGAAAATTATCACAGATATAAAATGATATGCGAAATAAAAATGCTGAAATGTAAATGACACAATAATTTTTATAGAGGTTCGAAGATGGGGTAATTCTTCTACTCTCTCTTCTCCAACTCCCCTGGAGGAATCCACTGTGTTGATCAGTACAAAGTGGTTATCGATCCAGATACAAGTCTTGATCACACAGTGACTTGATCCTTTGGGACTCGATCCTGGAGATGCCTTGGTCACATAGCTAGCTTCTCGTCCGACTAAACCTTTCTTCTGGGCGTATGCCGCTTGCTACTTAAGCTCACTTGCTCAAGCTTCTTGGATTAGATCATGAAGCCCTCCAATAACTTGAGACTGGTTCGACCTTGAACCTTTCTACAATCCTTCTTGGAATGTAGACCCCTTTGATTCTTCAAAAGTTTCCTCTTCAACAATTTGAAGTCGTATTTCCTTCACAACTTAGTGTTGGATCGATTTCCTTCGAGATTTAGGCTTGAGGATTTTGCTTGAATAACTTGAGAATATATTGCAGTTACTGAGTTCTTAATAATTGCTTGAATGCTCGTGTATGCAAGGTAATCAAGGTAACCTTTTCTCAAAGTGATTCTCACCTTTTATAGTGAACTTTCAAAAATCCGCCGTTGAAGAGATAGGCGATATTTAAAAATCACTTGTGTTCGTTGGCTTGTCTTTTCTTGGTCTTCAATCTTGAGATGTAGACCTTTCCTCGTATTAAATGAATGTCCACCAGATCGACACGAGGTGCGATGCTTCCCATTGGTTTATTCCTTTGCACGCTTTTGGGATCGAGCACTTTAAGACATGGCAAAGATGGAAGTATTACTTGTTTAGGTAATATTCTTGACTTTTGTGCAACGGATTCTTTTTTCGCTTAACTCCTCTTTGCACTACCTTTTCCCCGGGTGACTTGAGTCTTCTCCAATGATTGAAAGACTCATCCGTCACTTCAACTTGACTTGTCTTGGCTTCTTTGGTTGACTTGATCGACACTTCACACACCAGTATCCTAGCCGATACTCCTTCAATCGAGTTCCTCTTTCTCCTACTTGCCATACTCAGATGTTTCACAACGAGTCTTCATTCTAGTCTTGATTGACTTCTTGTATATCCAAGCATAACGACTTGACTCACTTCGTACAATCCTATCTATTACAATACAAATTACAAGGAAAATGGGGTGCCAACTTTCTAGTCTAAGTTTTACATGGCATTCATCAAAATCTAAACAATAAATTTCCCAACAAGTTGGTTATTCAAATAGAGTTAGCTACTCAATGCATTCGATAGAGCCGTTGATAGAATAACTCACTTGTTTATCCCTGAAACTTAACTTGGTTGTGTTGGTTTTATCAGCCGGAAGACTTAACACCCTTTGATTTGTTTTAAACTTGTTTTAACACTTGATTTTAACTCTTGGTTATTAATCGAGTTTGAATAGCAAATAAGTTTATCAATAGATATAAAGTAGATATGCGAGAAATATAAATGTCTTTGAAAAAATAAATGACACAGCTTAATTTTTATAGAGGTTCGGAGATGGGGTAATTCTTCTAATACTCTCTTCTCCAACTCCTAGAGGAATCACCTAAGTAACAAATTAGTTTACAGAGTGGTGAATAGTCTAGAGACAACCTTGGTCACATCACGGCTTTTTTGTCCGACTCGCTTCTTCACAGGGCATTTTGCTTTGCTACTTGACTCACTTTCTCAAGCTCTTGCATTTGATCACGAAGCCCTCCAATAACTTGATACTTGGTTCGACCTTGAACCTTCCTACAATCCTCATTGGAAAGTAGACCCTTTTTGATTCTTCAAAAGTTTCCTCTTCAACAGTTTGAAGTTGTCTTTTCCTTCACAACTTTGTGTTGGATTGATTTCCTTCGAGTTTCGTGCTTGAGGATTTGCTTGAATATCTTTGAGAATATTTGCGGGTTTACAACTTGAATATTGCTTGCTTGTTCATGGTTCGGTCATCTTTTCTCAATCAATTTCCTCGGCCTTTCATAGTGAACTTTCAAAAATCTGCCCGTTGAAGAGATAGGCGATTTTCAAAAGACATTTGTGTTCGTTGGCTTGTCTTTTCTTGGTCTTCAATCTTGAGTGTAGACCTTTCCTCGTATTAAATGAATGTGCAGCTTTTTAGATTCTGACACGAGGTGCGGTGGTTCCCATTGGTTTATTCCTTTTGCACGCTTCGATGAGCACTTTAAGACCTGCGAATGGAAATATTACTTATTTAAGTAATCTTCTTGACTTAAACGTGCAACGGATTCATTTCAGATCAACTCCTCTTGGTCCGCTTATTTCCCAGTGACTTGAGTGCTCCAATCATTTAAAGACTCATCCGCACTTTCAACTTGTGACTTGGCTTCTTGAGATGACTTTAATCGACACTTCACACAATGTTCCTCAACCGATACATCTTGATCAAGTTCTTGGTCTCCTTCTTGGCCATACTCACTGCTTCCACAATGAGTCTTCACTTCGATCTTGATTGACTTCTTGTATTTCCAGCATAGTGACTTGACTCAGTTTTTCCAAATTTTATCTATTACAATGAAAATTACAAGGAAAATGGGGTGTCAACTTTCTAGTTTAAGTTTTACATGGCATTCACCAAAATCTATAATATAAATTTCCCAACAATTTCCCCCTTTTTGATGATGCCTAAACTTAAAAACATGTAAACATCAAAGATACATGCGATAATGCAAGAACAAAGATGTATGCATTGAATAAATCGCTTTATTGATCATAGCATTCTTGTCCTTTACACAAATGTTTACATTTAATATCAGGGCATTCTATATCAAAGCAGAATACAAACATCTGTGCTAGGATACAAATACAAGGTGAAAGATTACAGAAAACTTCACTAAGTATACAGATGACTTACAAAAATGTATTTACATAAGTAAAATACATGAAGGGTTCGCAACAACACTTCATCGCCTTCGCTGCCTCCTTCTTTCCTCTTCAGCTCTGTCAAAATCATCACCTCTCTTTCTTTTTGTTTCTTCTTCAGCTGCTTTTTGCTTCTTTTCATAAGCTCTTTTAGAAGCATCATCCTTCCGCTTCCTCTCGAGCCATTGCTCTGTTTGACTTCTGTTCTCCTCTTCCTGTCTTCTCACGGCTTTAACATTCTTCCTAGCCACCTCCAGATTTGCTACTTCATCATACCCAACCAAGAGTCTCCCTTTCTTTCCGAGATCCACATATTCGATGTTCTTGGGTCTGGACGAGGTTGAAAGCCTCTTCCTCCACCACTTCTTCCTCCTCCTCCGGGTGTATACTATACAAGAGTCTTCGCTACCAGGTGAATGGCTGGCAGTAGTCCGCTACTTATCGCTTCTTCGCACAATTTAAGACACTTCTCCCAAGAGTCATGCATCCCAAGCTTGGGCTCTGACATCTTTTGGAAATAGCCTTCGATTCGAGTGTTTTGAATTCTTCAATCGATCTTGCTCGGATCCGTTGTCGGTATGGCATCTTGATCCTTTCTCGCCGGAATGCCACCGTATTGTTTCAACACTTCTTCGACACGGGCATCCGTCTTCTTGTTGAACTCTACCATCCCCTGCTTCTATGATTCGCCTTTTCTCCAATATTGGCACAACAAAGTGTTCGATCGGCGGGTCACCGAAGTTTCTTTGATAATTGAGGCCGTAACATGACCTGGCTGACGGGTTTCAGCTATCATTAACGTTAAATCCTTTGACCGTTCCCTCTCACCGGTTTTCCCTTCTTTTTCTCGCTCCGCCAACTTGGCTTCCGACTCTTTCAACTTTTCTAATTTTAAACTCCTTAGGGACTCCTCTTCCCCCTTTTTGGCATCATCAAAGGAAAGAGGGACCCTGGGAACATGCCATGAGCATGAAGTCAAGTCTCACGAGCGCGAATTTTGTTTGGAGTCCGCACATCGCGTAAGCTATCCAAAATTCGAACAGTGGCTTTGGACTCGGCCGCCAATTTTATTTCAGATGAGAAGCCCTCGATTTTGCATTCATAGTCTCTTCAAGTCGCATAATTTCTTTTCTCTCAAAATTCACGCAGAAGCTCCATTTGTTTTGTGAGAGGCATGCAACCTCTCAATATATTCTCGCATTGCGTGTCTCGTGTCAAGTGTTTTCGGCGCTCCAAACAAGCATTTTATTGTATAACGCCTTGAAATAGTGAACTTGCTCGTATCGCATGGCACTCTTTTGTTGAGACCACTCCCGATCCTTACCACTATCCTCTCAAATCTGCTTTGAGGCTAGAATCTCTATTGTCCAAGCGTAAGTCTAGTGAGGCTTGGTGCCGTTCGATCTTCTCAATCTCTTTGACTGATCTTCTTGAAGACCTCATGAATCTCAACTTGTCTCACACGATTCAATTTGTCGGCCATTTTGCATTGAAGTCAAAGTTTGTAGGCACAATAAAGTCGGTAGGGATTACGGATCTTCCCTGAGAGAGAATCGCCTTTGCTCTTTAGCGGTCTATTCCTCTAGCTCGGACAATTCGATAGAAAAGGGAAATACTTGCTCAAAAGCATCATCTCGCACATATGGGATTGTTTGTCTTTGTTTGTGCCTATGATGTTTACGGTGGAGTCGTCTTCAGCCGCACTGTGGGAGCTGCGTAGATGACTCGGTTTTAGTTGAGGGCTTTTGGAATGTGTTGCCCGGTGACTAAGCCTCGATTGTCTTAACAACTTCTTCGGCCTCTATGGATTTTTTTTTAAATGAAGTATCGGATCCTCTGCTTTGCAACATCAACGTCATCGGATGATGATAAAACCTGGGGCTTGGTTCATCATCGAAATTGAATGTTTGACGAGCGCTTTGTAACTTGATCGACTCGTGTTCTTGAGAACATCCTCACCGGGTCCCTTTGATGTACAACGGGTGTGGACTCGGCTTCATCTTCGACCCCAAAATGATATGTCGGGGTTGTCCGGGCGTCATGAAGTGCGCTTATCTCTTTCTCGGACTCAACGCTTTGAACATGAGGAATGTTCTCAATCTCTTGAGGTTTACCCGGGAGGTCTCAACTTCCCTTGGGCCTTCAATACCTCCAACGGTTTCAACTGCGGTGAGGCCTTCAACATTCCCTTCGATAGTCGCAAAAAATTGTCTTAGGGTCTTGACATTGGCATCCATAGGAGTCTCAACCCCGAAATTGAACTTTCATTGCCCGAGTGTTAACTCCCAAAGCATTTCCATCCTCAGTACCTCGATTGCAACAACGGTGTCATCGGCCTTCAAAGCGGTGACATTTCACTGGGATGACTCAATCGTCGAGCTTCGTCAATGTCACTCTGTTTGTGGTTCTTTAGCGATTTTAGCTTCTCCACCTTTCTTGAAAGATAGAGTCATCTCGCAACATCCTCGACCTGCTGCGGTGGAGTAAGTTTCCCCCTCAATGCACACCGGTTGAGTGATCGATGATGGGGTCACTCTTCTCCGGACTCGTGTCTTCTTCCATTCGAGTGCTCGGCCGGGGCAGGTGGTAAAACACCTTGAGGGGTTGGCTCAACTTGGGTGCCCAAGATCCTGTTTCATTGCCAAGTCCTTGGACCCACCTCCAAGAGTACCGGGGACGTAGCTGCATTGATGTCTGTGGTAATCTGCTGTACTACTCCCAAAGGGTCGATTTGCGGAGAGATTGAGACGACTCTTCCGGTCCTTCAAATAGTTGCTTTGCTCATGCATTAGCCGGAATCTGTGAGCTTGCTTGCATGTCCGACTTCTCTGCTGCAGCAACGGGATCCATATCTTCATCACTCTCTGAGAACACATCAAGATGAGAGTGAGTGTGTTCTAGAGTTCCAGTAAGCGGGCATATCTTGGCTTTCTCGAGAGCTTGTGCTTCCTCACCTTTGGCTTTTTCCTTCTCCTTGAAGATATGTAGAATATCCGCAGTTATCTTCATCCAGGGCCTGAAGCACAGTGTTGACTCCGAGAAATTGCAGCAATTCCTCCTCTTCTTCGATAAACTCAGGGCAAGCAAACTGCGCCCTTGAGTGGTCTAGCTTCCACGCCCTCCATTCGCGTAGATGGCGCTGAATGTCTGGGTATACGGGAGAATACATGATGACATCATCATCCTCATCGCCATCATGCCCTTCCTTTTCGTGAGGTTGAAGGCAAGAGACTCTGCTTTTGCTCTCTCCTTCATCGCATCCGTGGGTGCGGAGAGACAACCTTTTCAACAGGATGTTCGATTATCTCGGCCGCCTTATCTTCTTTCACTTTGTTTGACGCCCACTTCGAGTCTTCGATAGGCTCTGGCGATCATCTTCAAAAACTTGGCGCTTTCATCTCAGTAGCTTCAGCGCTCGCTTTTCTAGATGACCGACAGTCTCAACTTTGATTTCAAATTAATAGCAGATTCAACATTCTTTTCAAGCTCATCGCTTGAAGATTATTCTTGTTTTGGTCCTAACTAGAAGGACTTCTAGTTCTTCCGATCTTTAGTGGCGGTGTCCGGGCATCCTTCTTGGAGGAGCTGCCTTCCTTGGTTTGGCGCGATTCCCCTCACTTGTTTCCGCTTCTTTGCGTGGGCTCTCTTGGGCTCCGAGAGGTTCGCCCAACATCTTCTTGTTAAAATGGAAGGTTTTTCCATGTCGAAGGGGAATGCCCTTCACTTCCATCAAATGGCCTATCACCAGGCCATAACCAAGAGATTGTAGGACCCAAGGGGTGTGAGTAAGGTTTAGAAGGGGGTTGAATAAACCTTTACCAACTTTTCGATTTTAGTCCTTTTAAAATAAGACGAGTTAAATACACCGCTAAGTCCTTGAGGGACAGCTAGGTTAGTTAACCAGTAGAGTTAGCCACTCAACAGACTCGATTGAGCTGTTGATAGAATAACTCAGCTGTTTAGTCTAAACCTTAACTTGGCTGTGATGAGATTTTCAGCGGAAGACTTAACACCCTTGAATTTGGTTTAAGTTTGTTTTAACACTTGGTTTTAGCACTTTGTTAATTATCAATTGGATAGCAAATTATCAGCAGATATAAAATGATATGCAGAAATTAAATGCTGAAATGTAAATGACACAATAATTTTTATAGAGGTTCGAAGATGGGGTAATTCTTCTACTCCTCTCTTCTCCAACTCCTGGAGGAATCCACTAAGTATTGATCAGAGTACAAAGTGGTTATTAGTCCAGATACAAGTCTTGATCACACAACTGACTTGATCCTTTGGGACTCGGTCGAGATGCCTTGTCATACAATGGTGGCTTCGTCCGACTCAACTTCTTCTTCCGCGGGACGGCCTTTGCTACTTGACTCACTTGCTCAAGCTTCTTGGATTTGATCACAAAGCCCTCCAATAACTTGAGACTGTTCGACCTTGAACCTTTCTACAATCCTTCTTGAATGTAGACCCCCTTTTGATTCTTCAAAAGTTTCTCTTCAACAGTTTGAAGTTGTCTTTCCTTCACAACTTGGTGTTGGATTGATTTCCTTCAAAATTTAGGCTTGAGGATTTGCTTGAATAACTTGAGAATATTTTGCAGTTACAATTTGAATAATAGCTTGAATGTTCGTAGTTCAGTTACCTTCTCTCAAAGTGATTCCTCGGCCTTTTATAGTGAACTTTCAAAAATCACCCGTTGAAGAGATAGGCTGATTTTCAAAAGTCATTGTGTTCATTGGCTTGTCTTGTTGAAGTCCTTGATATTGACATTTCCTCGTATTAAATGAACATTCTTTTTCGAGTCGACACAAGGTGCAAAGTGCTTCCCATTGGTTTATTCCTTTTGCATGCTTCGGGATCGAGCACTTTAAGACATGGCAAAGATGGAAGTATTACTTGTTTAGGTAATATGCTTGACTTACGTACAACGGATTCTTTTTCGATTAACTCCTCTTTGTAGCTGCTTTTTCCCCAGGTGACTTGAGTCCGCTCCAATGATTGAAAGACTCATCTGTCACTTCAACTTGACTTGGCTTCTTGAGTTGACTTGACCGACACTTCACACACCAGATCTTAGCCGATACTCCTTCATCGAGTTCTTGACTTCTTCTCCTTGCCAAACTCGGCTATTCCACAACGGAGTCTTGATTGATTTCTTGTATATCCAGCATAGCCGACTGACTCACTTGCATAACCTATCTATTACAATTCAAATTACAAGGAAAATGGGGTGCCAACTTTCTAGTCTAAGTTTTACATGGCATTCATCAAAATCTAACAAATAAATTTCCCAACAAATTCCCCCTTTTTGATGATGCCAAAACTTAAAACATACAAACAAAATATAAATAGCAAAGATACATACGACAATGTAGAAACAGAGAATGTATGCGTAGAATCAATCTTTTTATTGATCATAACATTCTTGTCCTTTACACACTTGTTTAAAAGTGTATCAATGCAAACATAGCATTCTATATCTACGCAAAATATAGAAATTACTGATTCTTATTCAACGTGTAAGACTTACATACATATGCATTTACAATAGTAAAATACATGAAGGGTGGACAACAACACTTCATCGCCTTCACGCCTCCTTCTTTCTTCTTGACTCTGTTGTCCTCTCGGTCTCTTTCTTTTCTTCTCATCTTCGACTACTTTCTTTTTCTCGTAGGCTCTTCTAGCGGCTTCTCTTTTCTTTCTTTCTTTCTTGTCTTCGTTGACTCTCTTCCCACAAATGGTGATCTTGTCTCTTATTCTCTTCTTCAATCCTTTTTAAATATTCACTATTCTTCCTCGCCACTTCCATGTTGGCTACTACGTCATACCCAACCCAATAGATCCCTCCTTTCTTTCCCGGATCTATGTATTCGATGTTTTTGGGTAGAGGTCTGGTCCAAACCTCTTCCTCCACTTCTTCTTCCTCTTCCTCCTCGGGCGTGTATTGTCTTGAGCCTTCTTCTTTCCAAATGAGTGACCAAAGCAGAGCGACCGCTAGTAGTCTAGTAACGCTTGTCGCCTTCTTCGCACAACTTGAGGTCAAGTTTTCCCAATACAAGTCCCCGTGCTTGGGCCATTGACATGCCTTCAAGTATCCTTCGATTCGAGCGTTTTGAATTCATCAATCGATCTAGGCTCATTTCCGATGTCCGAAATGGCATCAATGTCTCTTCCTACCGAATACCTCCGTATTGTTTCAAAGATATACATCACGCGGCATCCATGTTTTCTTCGACCTCCTTCATCCCTCGCTTCTACTATTTTTCTCTTCTCGACATAGGTACAACAGTGTTGAGCGGCGAGTCACCGAAGTTTGCTAATTATGTCACCGTGATAAGTCCTTGTTGAGGGGTTTCAAAGAAACAGAGAGTCATATCTTTTGAACCTTCCCCTCAACTCTTTTTCCTTCTCTTTCTTCTTCTTCACTGCTTTTCTTCTTCTTCAGCAGTGCGTCCTTCTCTTTCTCAGTGGTGACCCTTTTAACGTCTTTAGGTATTCCTCTTTCCCCTTTTTGGCATCATCAAAGGAGAGAGAACCCCTTCGAAACATGCCAACAAGCATGATATCTAGGCGGCCGATAGCCGAGTTTTGCTTGGATTTCACGGAGTATCTTTGTCGAATTCTCAGGCGGGTGACTTTTGATTCGGTACCGCCATCAGCTTCATTTCAGCCATAAGAAGGCCGAACTTTTCATTCATATTCTCCTCTACGCTGCCAGGTTCTTTTCGATGAAATTCTCGCAGCGGCCCATTTCAAATGGTATGAGAGGCATGCATCCTATCAATATTTTCTTGCATCCTCGTCTTCATGTTAGCATTATTGGCGCTCCGGACAAATTTTATTGTACAATGCCTTAAAGTATCGAACCTATTCGAGCCGCATTGTACTTTGTCTTTCCGACACCATTCCCTTATCCGTACCATAATCTCTCTTAAATCTCTTTGTGAGGGTGGCATCTCTCTTTTGTCGCATATCAAGTGAATCTTGGTGCCGTTCAATATTTTCGATCTCACCGAGTATTGTCTTGAATACCTCACGTACCTCGGAGCTTACCTCGGTTTTAGGCATGCCAAGCAACATCGAAATTAAAATCTATGGGGACAATGGAGTCGGTGGGAATGATGGATCTGGTCGAACGTTGAAACGACGCCGTTCACGGGCTGTTTCTCTTCAAGGTCGTCGCACTCAACTGGAAAGGAAAAGTTTGTTCAAATGCATCATCACGCATATATGGAATTGTGGATTCAACTATTCGTGCTTGTGATGATCTAGGTTGAGTCGTGCCTGCCGCAGGCTTTGGGAGCTGCGCGAGATGACTCGGTCTCACTGGGCCTTGGTGAGATGATTGGCTACCGGGGCCGAGCCTCACTGTCTTAACAGCCTTCTTCGGCCTCGATGATTCTCGCTAAGTGAATTTTTGTTCTCACTGCACCATCAATCATCGGAAGATGATGAGTCTTGAAGACTTGGCTCATCATCAAAATTGAACTTTTGACGAGCAACCTTGAATTCGCTTACTCGTGCATTGGTAGAGTGTCCTCACCGAGTCTTTGTGATGTTTGGTTGGTGTAGACTCACTTCATCCGCATCCCGGGAAGGTTGTATCGATCATCCTGGGAGTCATGAAGTGCACCGATTTCCTCCTCTCAATCAGCAATTATGGTCCGAGGAATGCTCTTGTCTCCTTGATTTTTACCTAGGAAGTCTCAACCTCCCTTAGGCCTTCATTACCTCTTGCGGTCTCAAGCTGCAATGGGCCTTGTACAATCCCTTCGACAGATGCAATTTGTCTTAGGGTCGTCATAGCGATGGAATCCACAGGAGTCTCAACTCCGTGGATTGCATTTCATTGCCTGTGAGTGTTCACTCCCGGGCGATTCAACCGGGCCTCGGCACAGAGAGCGATTGGCACTTCACCGAGACACTCAACTCGTCCGAGCTTCTTCAAATGACAACTTGTTGTGTTTCTTTCTCTTGTTCCTTCTCCACTTCGCCTCCTAGATTCATGGTGGAGTCATCTGCAGATCCTCCGACCTAGCTTGTAGTGGAGGGAGTTTCCCACACCGGCACACCACCGAGTGACTTGTGATAGGGTCACTCTTCTCCGACTCCCTACCGTGTCCTTTGAGTGTTCAATCTGTGGGGGCGGGTGGTAAGACACCTTCGGCGAGGGGTTGGCTCGACTTGGGTCCCCAAGTTCCCGCCATCGCCAAGTCCCTTAGATCTGTCTTCTGAGTGAACTGGGGAAGTGGTTGCATCAATAGCAGTGGCAATCTGCTGTACCACTCCCAACGGATCAATCTCCAACTGAGATTTGGAAGACTCTCCAGGTCCTTCCCTCAGTTGTTGCTCATACATCATCCTGGATTCCCCGCATGGCTTGCTTTGCATTTCTATCTCCTCCATTGCGGCAGCAGGATCTAAGTCCGATCACTTCCGGAAAAGAACATCTATATGTGGATGAGTGTGATCATTGGTTCCAGTAAGAGGACAGATCTTGGCTTTCTCACGCGCCTCTGCTTCCTCGGCTAATCTCTCATTCTCTTTTTCCTTGAAGATCTGCAAGATGTCCAGGCAGTTATCTTCATCAAGTTCCTGGACCACTGTGGTCAATCCGAGGGAGTTCATCAATTCTTCTTCTTCCTCGATGAATTCAGGGTATGCGAACTGCTCCCTTGATCGACTAAGCTTCCATTTCCTCCATTCTCTCAGAAGATTTTGGATGTCTGGATATGGTGGAGAGAGCATGATCACATCATCTTCATCATCTTCTCCTTGTTGCCCTTCCTTTTCAGGAATGGAAGGCAACATACTCTATTGCTCAACTCCTTCAAGAACATCGGGCGGTGGAGACACGATCTGTCGTGAGGGGATTCTCATTGTCTCACGCTTGTTTCTCGACTTTTCTATCCACAACTGGTTTTCAATTTGCCTCTCGCTGATCGACCTCAGCAGACTTGGGTCTGTTTCATCAATAACTTCGAGACCGCACTTCTCTAGCGAGTCTTAGAGATCTTTTTCTAGCCGAGTGGAAGACTCATTTGTCTTCTCAAGCTCAACACCGGTAAGTCTTCTCCTTCTCTTAGTTTTCACTAGAGGAATGTCTGTTCTACTTCCTCCGGTTCCTCGAAGGTAAAGGCCTAAAGGCAATCGCTTTCTCGCCTTGCGATCCTCTTCTTCTTCATTCTGGAGAAGGTATTAAGGATTCCTTCTCCATCATGGCCGCAGGGCAGGAGACACGACTGCGGGGGCAGGTGACTCGGCAGGGGCAGTGCATCTTTCTTCTTTTTCGCCGCAGGCAAATAGTCTTTTTCTTTCTAGCCGCATGAGCAGCTTTTCTTCTTCGGAGGGGAGGCAACAACTGTTTCTTCGGGATCGGTGATTCCCCCTCACCGTATCCGCCCTCTTGGCATAAGCTCTCTCTTGGGCTCCCGAGAGGTTTGATCGAACATCTTTTTGCCGACATGGAACGCCTTTCCATGTCGGAGTGGAACACCCTTCACCTCCATCAACCGCCAACTACAAGGCCATAAACCCGAGGATCCTCCGAATAATCCATTGTCCTTGAAGGACTTGTTTCCAACATTCTGCGAGAAGTCCGTATACAAACTCAGCCCTTCTTCTCTTCCATGATCGCAACCATGACGATCAACTTGGTTTTGGATAGCTGATTAAAGCTTCCAAATTTTATATCTACACATTTGGCTACGATATCCAACAGCTTATGATAATCTTCCTTCAACAGCTTTTTTTCTGCTGTGTAGACAACCTTTGCAGCACACTCGGGTTTGGCCACTTCTTTCCATGCAAAGAACCAAATCAACATCTGCTTCATATATCTCTGGTACTCCTTCCGACGGCAGCAAACAATGCTCCGCTAGATCTTCAGCAGTGATGGTGAAGTCCTTTCCATGAACAGAGGACTTGATGCCCTCGTCGTGAACCTCAGCATTCACGTAGAACTGTGCTACCTCCTCAATGTATGTCATTTGGAACTCCATCGTGAGGAAGGGTTTCAGTCCGATTTCGATTTTGTCGGCTATCTTCTTCACAAGGGTTTCATGGAACCCTGTTTAACCATCCCTTCAAATCCACGGTAGAACCAGTGGATTTGCTTCCCTAGCTTAGTGAAATCATAGGTTGATGCCATTTCTCTTCGAGTTTTTAATGGACGAACTTGTTCTCAAGATTTGGTAGGGTTTTGAGAGAAAAAAGCTTTCTTTGATTTTGGAGAGATGAACAGTTTTTGAGTAATGTGAGAGAAAACTGAACAAAATGGTATATATGGGTTATGAAAGGACGTACTTTCGGTTTTTGAAATTTGATCAAGATCGACGACAGTTTAGCACGCCGATTAGCATTTAATTGCTCGCATTTAATGCGGCAACATTTATATCCAATCATAGGCTTTGTCGTGCGGCTTTTTTGTACATGTCATTATTACACGACGTCATCCTCAAAAACATTCCCGCTTATTAAAAACGACATTGCTTTTTTGTCACTTAGCTCATAAATGACTCAGGTTTACTCCTTAGCCGACTCAACTCTTCTTCTCTCTATTCATGTAGTGACTCACCGTCACTAACTCTCGACAACCGACTTTTCCGATATGGTGGATTCACTTAGCGATTCACACGTTACGCTCTATTTTCATTTTGTCACTTTTCATCTCTTTTCCTTGAGTCTTCCGAGTGTCAACTCACCTCAATTAACCCTAGCTCATGCTTAAGTTCTTCAAATCTTGATTCACACAATGGCTTTGTGAATATATGTCAACTGTTTATCGCTTGAGATGTATTCAAGGTGATGTCTTTCTTTTCAACATGATCTCTTATGAAATGATATCGACATCAATGTGCTTTGTTCTTCAATACAACACAGGGTTCTCGAGTGATTGCAATAGCACTTGTGTTATCACACATAATTGGAATCTCTTTCTCTTCAACATCATAATCTCTCACCGTTGTCTCATCCATAAGACTTGGGCTGCAACAAATGCCTCGCCGCTTATGTACTCGACCGTAGATGTGGCTATTGAATTTGTTTCTTGCTAAACCAGAAACCAATTTGTTTCAAGCATTTGACATGTACTGAAGTACTCTTCCTGTCAACTCTACATCCAACATAGTCGAGTCCGAGTAGCCAATTAGCTTTGAATCCACCTTCCTTGATACTAAAGGCCAACTTAGCATCCCTTCAAATATCTTAGATTCTCTTAGCCGCAATCATATGGATTTCCTTTGGAGCGATTGGAATCTTGCACATACACCTCTTTGCAAAAGTGATGTCCGGCCCGCTGTTTGTTAAATAGAGCAATGATCCAATAAGTGCTCAGATCTTGTTTGATCCACAGCTTGCCATCTCGCATCCATATCCATCTTGATCGATGTATTGATTGGTATTTTCACGTAAGACTTCTCTTCCATACCAAATTTCTTCATTAAATCTGTGGTATACTTTGTTTGACTTATGAAGGTTCCATCCTTCACTTTGTTTGACTTGAAGTCCTAGAAACAATGTCAGCTCTCCCATCATGCTCATTTCAAATTTGCCTTGCATGAGGTTTGAGAACTTATCACACACTCTCTTTTATGGATCCAAAAATAATGTCATCCACATATATTTGAACAAGCAAAAAGATACTCTCTCCATCTTGAATTCTCAAGAGTGTTCTCGTCCACTTTGCCTTTGGTGAATCCATTATCTGTGAGAAATTGAGATAATGTATCATACCATGCTCTAGGTGCATGTTTCAATCCATATAGAGCTTTCTTGAGCTTGTACACCTTATCTCCAAGAGTCTTCTCGCTCAAATCCGGAGGTTGTTCAACATAGACTTCTTCTTCCAACAATCCATTTAAGAATGCACTTTTCACATCCATTTGATATACAATCAAGTTCTTGTGTGCAAAGATAGGCAAAAACATCCTTATTGCTTCTAATCATGCAACATGAGCAAATGTTTCATCAAAATCTATTCCTTCCTCTTGGCAATACCCTTTGACTACCAATCTTGCTTTGTTCCTTACCATAGAACCTTCTTCATTCATCTTGTTTCAAAACCCATTTTATGCCTATTACATTTTGATGGGTCGGTCTTTGCACCAATTCCCATACTTTCTTTCTTTCAAACTGATTTAGCTCTTCTTGCATTGCTTGAATCCAATGTGTGTCATCCAATGCTTGGGACACATCATTAGGCTCTATTTGAGAAATAAAACAAGTGAACATAGCTTCTTGTTGAGCTCGGATCTGGTTCTTACACCATCTCTTACATCTCCAATGACTAGCTCTGTGGATGGTCTCTCGGCCCATCTCACATCAGGTTGGAGTAAGTCACCGGGTTCGATCGTCTTCTGATTGTCTTGAGCAGCTCTCTCATCATCGCTTAGTCAGCAGATTTTCCAACCTGTCTTTGAGATTCAAATATTTCACCTTCATCTTGATTAATTACTCCACTTCCGGCTTCAACATAGGACTCTTCTACATAGTTGGTGATTCAAATTATCGCTAATGCTTCAATGTCTTCTCCATTTACATTGGGTTCATCAAAAACCACATGGATGGTCTCTTCGTGACCATAGTCCTCTTGTTCAACACTCTATAGGCTTTACTTTCACCGAGTATCCCAAAAAGAAACCTTCATCGCCTTTAGCATCAAAAGCCTTTAGATTTTCCTTGTCATTGTTGTGGATGAAGTATTTGCATGCAAATATTCTGTACCCAACATTTGGCTTTCTCCCCCCCGTCCAAATCTCATAGGAGTCTTTGTCATTGTCTATTTATCATGCATCTATTTTGAGTATAGCATGCGATTGATAGCTTCACCAAAAATCTTTTTGGCAATCTAGCTTCACTAACATGGTTCTTGCACTTCCTTGAGTTCTCGTTTCCTTCTTTCTCGCTTACTCCATTCTCACGTGGAGTCCTTGTCAGAGATAATTCATGAGCTATACCATTTTCAATACGAGATTGAGTTATTATTCCATTGACAAACTCGGTTCCTCTATCGATCTTACCTTTATAATGGTTTGACTCTTCTCATTTTGAACTTTTTTCATCGCTTGAGATAACTTCGCAAAGTTTCCTTCTTTTTACACATGAAGATTGTCCATGTATATCTTGAATAATCATCCACCACTACTAGAGTGTATTTCTTCCCACTTATGCTAGCCGGCTCAATCGACCAAATAGATCCATATGCAACAAATGCAATATCCTTGTTGAAGATGGACTTGACTTCTCTTTGAATGATCATTTGATCTGCTTTCCCATCTGGCATGCATCACAAACACTTTCCTTCTTGTATCTCGAGTCCGTAGTCCTTGTACAAGATGACTCCTTGCAAGCTTGTTAATTGTCTTGAAATTCGATGACTCGACTTTCTTGTGCCACACCAACTTGATTCGTACTCTTTGCTAACAAACAAGTGCTTGGTGTGGCAATCGACCAATCTACCACATACATGTTCTTCTCGCGGATCCTTGCAACACCACTTCATTTGATTCAAGATCTTTGATTTGGCATACTCCCATATTGAATCCAACATTATAGCCCTTGTCACAAAGTTGGTGATGCTTAGCAAGTTGAAGTTGAGGCCTTCAACATAAGCAACATCTGTGATTTCTAATCCATTTTTCTTGATGGATCCAATTGCCTCTTATTTCCCCGAGCTTCATTTCCTCCAAATATGACTTTTGCACCTCTAATCTTCTTGAATTTTGATAGATTTTCCTTGTTTCCTGTCATATGTCCGAACAACAACTATCCATGTACCAGGTTCCTTGGCACTCACTTTCCTTGAACCTGCAATCAAGGAAATTAGTTTTTGTGGTACCCATACTTGTCCGGGTCCTAAGGGGTTAATCTTGTAAGATGATCCAACCAACCTATAGCCAAATGATCGACTCTAAGAGGTTGCCATCTATCTGTGCCATAATCATAATCCACTTTGGCAAATGGCTTGGGGGCTTTAGGTTCATACAATGTCTCTTTTGTCGTATGCTGTGTGTGTGTTTTAGCAATTGCCTTCTTTGGGTAGTTGTGATATTTCTCGAGTGTAGTGCTTGGGTGCATATGTGTACGATGATAGCTCTTTTGCCTTTTGAATGACCTTTGTTGAGTTCTAGGCCTTTGCCATTTTGGCATGTATTCCATAGGTCTTTCTTTGATATTTCACATTATTCCAATCGGCTTGACTTGGGTAGTTTCTACCATTCCCTTCATTTGTGTTCCTTTGATAGAACTTTTGGGGATTTTGGTAGCTCTGTTTCTTCTTCACAGAGTACTTCCCTGTTTGGAGTTTGCTTGAGGAACTTTCTTTGGATTTCTTCTTAGTTGTCCTCTCAAAGATACTCAATCGGCCGTTTTCCTTTCCCTTTTTATCCAAGGCCGCTTTGTTTGTGATTGTGCTTTGGAATGAATGTGTGTGCAACATTTGGTGTCTTGGATTTTTGAGATGCTTCATTACTTGAAGATCCTTTTTCCAAGATCACTCTTGGAGTTTGACTATGCACAAAGGAATTGAATCTTATGCCTATCTTGTCTCCATATTCTTTTTTTGCTCATGATAAGGTCATCCAATGATTTAGATGCCTTTGTGAATGAAGCAATCACATTTTTGATATCATTTTCTCTTTTTCTATAGCAGCTATCTCTCGCTATTAGTTTAACATTTTCACCTTGACTCTTTGTTCTCATCAACTATGTGACTTAGAGTACTCACTCCTTAGTCACCGTGAGTTTTGGTTTTTAAGTCGGTTGTTTTCCTCATTTAACAAAGTGTGTGTGAGGATTTAATGTGCTCAAAGTCTTTCATCATTTTTCCTAATGAATCATAAAGACCAGTGGGTGATGAAGTGTGTGTGTTACGATCACTATCACTAGAATCTGAGTGAGATGAGTTAGAGTGTAGCTCATCTTCTTGGTCAGCCGATCTTGTTCTCTAGCCATTAGACATATCATAGCCTCTTCTTCGAATCACTTGAGTAGTCACTTCACTACTTTATGAGTCTGGCAGTATCTTTCGACTTAGTTTCAGCAGTCTCGGACCAACATTGCTCTTTTCTTTTCTTGTCTTGTTTCTCTAAAGACTCTCCTTTCTTCTTCATTCCCCGTATTTATTGACTACATGATCACGGGCCGATCCAATGACAAAGTGTCCTGGTTGTCTCAATTCCAACACAGTTTTCAACTTTTTGATCAGCTCTCCCATTTCTTGGGTTGTCGGTCTTTGATATTCGACCTTTTGATACTCGGCTCTCTCTGGTGGTCTATCTACCCTTGATTTGGAGGAGCCAATGTCTTCTAGAGTATTCACCTTTGTTTCTTTTGTAGTTCTTGTTGAAGAACTTGTTGAATCTTTTAACCATCAAGGCAATTTTCTCCTGGTCAATGATTTCTTTGGTCTCAGCTCTTTTCCCTTCCTTGACTATAAGTGCGCTTGTTTTGGGGTACAGATGTCTCCTCTGATCTTTTCTTCTCAACTCGAATTCACAAGCTTTGAGGTCCGAGAATAGTTCATGATTGGATGTTTTTGATAGGTCCATCGAGTGCCTTAGAGCCATGGTCTTCATTTCCCACTCACCGGGAGGCTCCTTAGTATCTTCATACACATCTCCTTCAGTGTATTCTTTCCCAAGTCTTTGAGAGCTCATTCGTAATTTCAATGAATCTAGCATCCAAATCCATTGTCTCACCGCAAGCATTTTAAAATTTTCAAATTTTTGAACAACTACAGATAATTTGTTTTCCTTAATTTGCTCGGATCCTTCACAAATTAAGGTTACTTTATCCTGCATTTCTTTGGCGGTCTTGCAAGATTTGACTTTGTTGAACATGGCTTTGTCCAAAGTCTTGTAAAGTATATCCTTGGCCACATTGTCCAAGTTGTATCTTTTTCTCATCATTTGTCCATTCGGCTCTTGGTTTTTCAACCATAGGTCGGTCTAGGAGCGGATCGCTTCTTCTCCTTCACCGCAGAGCTCTCCTTGCGATTTGTGTTCACCTTCATTATTTGCGCGGCCCATCCCTATCACTATCCACATCTCATCATGTAAAGGCGATAGATGAGCCTCGCATACGTATTTTCCGGTCATCAAATTCTTCAATGGTGAATATAGGAATGCGTGTCAAATTTGCTTCCATGATAATAACTTTGATGTTTTTAAAAAAATAGCTTTTGAAAGAACAAGTGAAAAAAAACTTCTTTGAATGATTGGATAGTTCAAGAACTGGTGCGGAAGGCTCAATGAACCAACCGCTCGATACCATTTGTAGGTCCCAAGGGGTGTGAGTAAGGTTTAGAAGGGGGTTGAATAAACCTTACCAACTTTCCGATTTTAGTCCTTTTAAAATAGACAGAGTTAAATACACATCTAAGTCCTTGAGGGACAACTAGGTTAGTTAATCGTGAGTTAGCCACTCAATGGACTCGATTGAGCCGTTGATAGAATAACTCACTGCTTAGTCTAAACCTTAACTTGGCTGTGATGAGATTTTCAATGGAAGACTTAACACCCTAGAATTTGGTTTAAGTTTGTTTTAACACTTGGTTTTAGCACTTTGTTAATTATCGTTGGATAGCAAATTATCGTGAGATATAAAATGATATGCGTAAATCAAATGCTTTGAAATGTAAATGACACAATAATTTTTATAGAGGTTCAAGATGGGGTAATTCTTCTACTCCTCTCTTCTCCAACTCCCGGAGGAATCCACTAAGTATTGATCGTGAGTACAAAGTGGTTATCGGTCCCGTATACAAGTCTTGATCACACGAGATCACTTGATCCTTTGGGACTCGGTCGGAGATGCCTTGGTCACACAATGGCTTCTCGTCCGACTCGGCTTTTCTTCACGGGCGGCCGCCTTGCTACTTGACTCACTTGCTCAAGCTTCTTGGATTTGATCACGAAGCCCTCCAATAACTTGAGACTGTTCGACCTTGAACCTTTCTACAATCCTTCTTGGAATGTAGACCCCTTTGATTCTTCAAAAGTTTCCTCTTCAACATTTGAAGTTGTCTTTCTTTTTCACGACTTGGTGTTGGATTGATTTCCTTGAAATTTAGGCTTGAGGATTTGCTTGAATAACTTGAGAATATTTTGAAGGTTACATTCTAATAATAGCTTGAATGTTCGTGGTTCAGTTACCTTCATCTCAAAGTGATTCCTCGGCCTTTTATAGTGAACTCTCAAAAATCGCCCATTGAAGAGATAGGCGATTTTCAAAAGTCATCTGTGTTCATTGGCTTGTCTTGTTGCAAGTCCTGGATATTGACATTTCCTCGTATTAAATGAACATTCAGCTTTTCAGAGTCTGACACAAGGTGCAGTGCTTCCCATTGGTTTATTCCTTTTGCACGCTTCTGGGACTGAGCACTTTAAGACATGGCAGCATGGAAGTATTACTTGTTTAGGTAATATTCTTGACTTCTGTGCAACGGATTCTTTTCAGTTAACTCCTCTTTGTAGCTGCCTTTTCCCCAGGTGACTTGAGTCTGCTCCAATGATTGAAAGACTCATCTGTCACTTCAACTTGACTTGGCTTCTTGAGTTGACTTGACTGACACTTCACACAACTGTATCTTAGCTGATACTCCTTCAGTCGAGTTCTTGACTTCTTCTCCTTGCCATACTCAATTTCCCACAGTGGAGTCTTCATTTTAGTCTTCATTGACTTTTTGTATATCCAGGCATATCCGACTTGACTCACTTCATAACCTTATCTATTACAATTCAAATTACAAGGAAAACGGGTGCCAACTTTCTAGTCTAAGTTTTACATGGCATTCATCAAAATCTAACAAATAAATTTCCCAACAGATATACTCCAAAGGATCCGTCTTCCTTGAACGATTTATTCACAACATTCTAGCTAGCAAATCTCAGATACGAACTCGGCCGGTTTACTTTCTTGCCTGCATGATCGCAGCCATGACGATCGGCTTTGTCTTCGACGGTGATTAAAGCTTCCAAACTTCATGTCCGCACACTTGAGACGACATCCACCAATTTATGATAGCCGCCCTTGACTTCTTCTTATCACCGTAGACCACCTTAGCAAAATGCTCTAGCCTCGCTTGGCTACCTCTTTTCCATGCGGCGGCCAAGTCAATGTCGCTTCATTTATCTCCATCACTCCTTCCGATGGCAACAAACAGTGCTCCACAAGGTCCTTAGCTGTTATCATTATGTCCTTGCGGTGGACAGAAGACTTGATTCCTTCGTCCTACACTTCCACATTGACATAGTACTGCGCCACCTCTTCTAGGTAGGTGCGCCAGTATTCCAAAGTCAGAAAAGCCTTAAGACCTGACTTTTCCAACATCTCAGCAATCTTCTTCACTAGGGTTTCATTAGAACCCCCGCTTACCATGCCTTCGAAATCCACCGATGATCCCGAGTGGATTTTCTTTGATAGCTTGACAAAATCAAACTTAGGTGCCATTTTTAGAGATTTTTATCTATTAAAACTTGAAGAACTTTCTTGAGGACACTTAGGGTTTTCGAGAGAGAAAATAGCTTGCTTTCTTTTTTGCTTGAAGATGACCAGGTTTCCGAATGTGAGAGAGAAAGCTGGAAAAAGTGTATATAAGGGTTATGAAAAGACGGGTCTTTGAAATTTTGAAATTTTGATCAAAATCAATCGGTTCAGTTTAGCACGTCAAACCACCTTTAATTCCTCGCATTTAATGCGGCAAAGATTTATATCCAATCATATACTTATTTGTGATTTTTTGATTTTGCACCGTCATTATTATTACCGACGTCATCCTTAAAAACATTCCCGCTCATTTAAAACGATTTGCATTTTTGTTACATAGCTCATAAATGACTCACTTATCTCAATAATGACTTGACTCTTCTTATCTCTTTTCATTAAGCGACTCACCGTCTGCCTAACTCGATCTGGTGACTTTCCGATATGGTCGTTTTCACTTGGCTGATGTGAAAAACTTGTTCAATTTTCATCTTTTCATCTTCCATCTCTTCTCGATTGAGTCTTCTCTCGAGTGTTAACTCACTCAATTAACCCTAGCTCATGCTTAAGCTCTTCAAATCTTGATTCACATAGAGGCTTAGTGAATATATCAGCTAACTGCTTATCAGTTGAGATATATATTCCAAAGTGATGTCTTTCTTTTCAACATGATCTCTTATAAAATGATATCCGATGAATGTGCTTTGTTCTTGAATGCAACACAGATTCTCATTGATTGCAATAGCACTTGTGTTGTCACACATAAATGGAATCTCTTTTTCTTCAATTTCATAATATCTCAGCTGTTGTCTCATCCATAAGACTTGGGCACAACAGCTGCCCGCCGCTATATACTCTGCTTCAGCTGTGGATGTGGCTATTGAGTTTTGCTTCTTGCTAAACCAGGAAACTAATCTATTTTCAAGCATTTTACATGTACCAAGTACTCTTTCACAACTCTACATCCAACATAGTATGAGTCCGAGTAACCAATAAGCTCGAATCCACCTTTCTTTGGATACCATAAGCCAACTTCCTGGCACCCCTTCAAATATCTTATGATTCTCTTAGCTACAGTCATGTGGCTCTTCTTTGGTGCATATTGAAATCTTGCACATACACCTACTGCAAAGGTGATGTCTGGTCTGCTGGCTGTTAAATGGAGCAGTGATCCAATAATTGCTCTATATCTTGTTTGATCTACAACCTTACCATCTTCATCCATGTCCATCTTGACTGATGTGTTCATTGGTATTTTCACAGAAGACTTCTCTTCCATACCAAATTTCTTCATTAAATCTCTGGTGTACTTTGTTTGACTTATGAAAGTTCCATCCTCTAATTGCTTAACTTGAAATCTTAGGAAGAAAGTCAGCTCTCCCATCATGCTCATTTCAAATTTGCCTTGCATGAGGTTTGAGAACTTATCACACAAATCTTTATTTGTGGATCCAAAAATGATATCATCCACATATATTTGAACAAGCAGTATACTCTCTCCATCTTGAATTAAAGAGTGTTCTGTCCACTTTGCCTTTGGTGAATCCATTATCGCTAGAAATTGAGATAATGTATCATACCATGCTCTTGGTGCCTATTTCAATCCATATAATGCTTTCTTGAGCTTGTACACCTTATCTCCAATGGTCTTCTGCTCTAAACCTGGAGGTTATTCAACATAGACTTCTTCCTCTAACAGTCCATTTAAAAATGCACTTTTCACATCCATTTGATATACAGTGAAGTTCTTGTGTGCAACATAGGCAAGAAACATCCTTATTGCTTCTAATCTTGCAACAAGAGCAAAAGTTTCATCAAAATCTATTCCCTCTTCTTGGCAATACCCTTTGGCTACCAATCTTGCTTTATTTCTTACCACGGATCCTTCCTCATTCATCTTGTTTACGAAAACCCATTTTGTGCCAATAACATTCTCGAGGTCCCATACTTTGTTCCTTTCAAACTGATTCAACTCTTCTTGCATGGCTTGAATCCAATGTGTGTCATCCAATGCTTGAAACACATCTTTTGGCTCTATTTGGGAAATAAAACAAGTAAACATTACTTCTTCTTGAGCTCGATCCTGGTTCTTACACCATCTCTAACATCTCCAATAACTAGCTCGATGGATGGTCTCTCGGCCATCTCACATCGGTTGAAGAAAGTCACTGGTTGGTGTCTTTGCAACCGCGTTGTCTTGAGCAGCTCTTTCATCATCATTCACCGTTGTAGACTTTCCAAATGTCTTTGAGATTCAACTATCTAATCTTCATCTTGATTGATTGCTCTTACTTGACTTCAACATAAGGACTCTTCTCGCATAGTTGGTGATTCACTTATCAACTAACTCTTCAATATCTTATTCATTCACATTAGGTTCATCAAAAACCACATGAATAGACTCTTTTGTAACCATAGTCCTCTTGTTTAATACTCGTAGGCTTTGCTCTCCGGTGAGTATCCCGTAAAGATACCTTCATTAGCTTTACCATCAAAAACCTTTAAATTATCCTTGCCATTGTTGTGGATGAAGCATTTACATCCAAATATTTTAAAATATGCAACATTTGGCTTTCTCACTTTGTCCATATCTCATAGGAAGTCTTGGTCAATTGCCTTTTATCATGCATATATTTTTAGTATAGCATGCGGATTGATGGCTTCAAATTTTAAAATCTCTTAGGCAATCCATCTTCACCTAACATGGTTCTTGCACGCTTCCTTGAGAGAGTTCCGTTTCTTCTTTCGGCTACTCCATCCTGCTGTGGAGTTCTTGCTTTGCAGATAACTCAAGAGAAATACCATTTTCAACACAATCTTGAGTGATTATCCCATTGACAAACTCGGTTCCTCTATCGACCTTATTTTTATAATGGTTTGGCTCTTTTCATTTTGAACTCTTTCCATCACCGAGGTAACTTCTGCAAAGTTTCCTTCTTTTTCCACATGAAGATTGTCCATGTATATCTTGAATAATCATCTACCACCACTAAGGTGTATTTCTTTCCACTTATGCTGGCTGGTTCAACATGACCAAATAAATCCATATGCAACAGATGCAATATCCTTGTTGAAGAAGGACTAGGCTTCTCCTTGAATGAAGATTTGATTTGCTTTCCCATCTGGCATGCATCACATACACTTTCCTTCTTGTACACTGGAGTCTGGCAATCCTTCCACAAGATGACTCCTTGCAAGCTTGTTGATTGTCTTGAAGTTCGGATGACTCAGCTTCTTGTGCCAAAGCCAACTTGATTCGGTGTGCTTTTTGCTAACAGACAAGTGCTTGGTGTGGCAAGAGACCGCCCCACATACATATTCTTCTTCTGTCTTGATCCTTGCAAAGACTATTTCATTTGATTCAAGATCTTTAATCGGCACACACCCATATTGAATCCAACATTGTAGCCCTTGTCACGAGTTGTTGATGCTTATGCTTAGCAGTTGAAGTTGAGGCCTTCAACATATGCAACATCTGTGATCTCTAATACATTCTTCTTGATGGATCCAAAGTGCCTTTTATTTCCCCGGAGATTCATTTCCTCCAAATATGACTTTTGCACCTCTAATCTCCTTGAACCTTGACAGATTTTCTTGTTTCTGTCAAATGTCCGGAATGACCACTATCCATGTACCAGGTTCCTTGGCACTCAACTGTTCCTTGAACCTACAATCAAGGAAATTAGTTTTTAGGTACCCGGACTTGCCTGGGTCCTAAGGGGTTAGTCTTTGTAAGATGATCCAACCAACCTATAGCCAAATGATTTGACTCTAAGAGGTTGCCATCTATCTATGCCATAATCATATGTCACTTTGGCAAATTGCTTGGGAGCTTTAGGTTCATACATCCGTCTTTTTTGTCTGTATGTGTGTGTGTGTGTTTTAGCAATTGCTTTCTTTGTGTAGTTGTGATATTTCTGAGTGAAGTGCCTGGGTGCATATGTGTGCTGATAATGGCTCTTTTGCCTTTGGAATGACCTTTGCTGCGGTTTAGGTCTTTGCCATCTAGGCTTGTATTCCATTGGTCTTTGCTGATTTTTCACATTGTTCCAATCGGCTTGGCTTTTGGGTAGTTTCTACCATTCCCATCATATGTGTTTCTTTGATGAAACTTCGAGGTTTTTGGTAGCTCTTTTTCTTCTTTACAGAGTACTTCTGTTTGGAGTTTGCTTTGAGGAACTTTCTTTGGATTTCTTCTCACCCCTCTCAAAGATACTCAATCGGTTGTTTTCCTTTCCCTTTATATCCAAGGCCAGTTTGTTTGTGATTGTGCTTGGGAGTGAATGTGGGTGCAACATTTGGTGTTTTGGGTTTTTGAGATGCTTCACTGCTTGAAGATCCTTTTTCCAAAATCACTCTAGGAGTTTGACTGTGCACAAAGGAATTGAATCCTATGCCTGTTTTATCTCCACATTCTTTTTGGCTCATGATAAGGTCATCCAATGATTTTGATGCCTTTGTAAATGAGGCAATTACATTTTTGAGATCATTTTCCCTCTTTTCTATAGCAGCTATCTCTGCTATCAGTTTGGCATTCTCAGCCTTCAGCTCTTTGTTCTCATCAGCTATGTGACTTAGAGTACTCAGCTCCTTAGTCAGCTGTGAGTTTTGGCTTTTGAGCTGGCTGTTTTCCTCATTTAAGAGTGTGTGTGAGGATTTAATGTGCTCAAAGTCTTTCATCATTTTGCCTAATGAATCATAAAGGTTAGTGGGTGATGAAGTGTGTGTGTCACAATCACTATCACTTGAATCAGAATGAGATGAGTTAGAGTGTACCTCATCTACTTGGTTTGGTTGATCTTGTTCTTTAGCCATAAGGCAGATCATGGCTTCTTCTTCGAGAATCACTTGAGTAGTCGGCTTCACTAATCTCTCGAGTCTCTGCTTCTTTAGACTTAGTTTGTGTTTGCGGTCTCGGCCAACATGGCTTTCTTCTTTTCCTCGTCTTCTTTCTCTCAAGACTTTTCTTTTTCTTCATTCCTGTATTTATTGACCGTGGATAGATACAATCAACTACAAAATGTCCTCGTTGTCCGCAATTCCAACACGGGTTCTTAGCTCTTTGATCAGCTCTTTTCTTTCCTTGGGTTATCGGCTCTCGATACTCAACCCTTTGATGCTCGGCTCTCTTGGGTGGCCTGTCTTCCCTTAACTTAGAGGGAGTGAATGTCTCCTGGAGGTTTCACCCTTATTTCTTTTATAGTTCTTGTTGGAGAACTTGTTGAATCTTTTAATCATTAGGGCAATCTCCTCCTGGTCTATGGCTTCCTTGACTTGACTCTCTTTACATCCTTAACTATAAGTGCAGTACTTGTCTTAGGTACATCTATCTCCTCTTGCTCTTTTCTTCTCAACTCAAACTGAAAAGCTTTGATATCCGAGAATAGCTCATGATTGGATGTTGTTGTGAGGTTCATTGAATGTCTCAGGGTCATGACCTTCATTTCCCATTCACCGGGAGGCTTCTCGGAATCTTCATACACATTTCCTTTTGTGTATATTCTTTCCCAAGTCTTTGATAGCTCATTTGTGATTTCGGTGAACTGCATCCACTGATCCAAGGTTTCACTGCAAGCATTTTAAAATTTTCAAATTTTTGTACAACAACAGAGACAATTTATTTTCTTTAATTTGCTCGATCCTTCACAAATTAAAGTTAGTTTATCCCGATTTCTTTTGCGATTTGCACGATTTGACTTTATTGAACATTGCTTTGTCTAATACCTTGTAGAGTATGTCCTTGGCCACATTGTCCAAGTTGTATCTCTTTATGTCGTCATTAGTCCACTCGGTCATTGGCTTTTCAACCATGGCTGGTCTTTCTTCATCCGCTTCGCTACTACAATTTCTATTCTTACAATCAGTTCACCTTAAGTATTTGCGGTGGCCCATCCTCTATTACTAGCCACATTCCATCATGTAAAGCGGATAGATGAGCACGCATATGAATTTTCCGGTCATCAAATTCCTCAACAAAGGTGAACATATGAATGCGTGTCAAATATGCTTCCATGTTAATAACTTTGCTAAAAATGAAAGATTTTGAAAATTCAAGTGTTTGAAACCCTTTTTGAAAAGATAGAGATCTAGTTCAAGAACTGGTCTGGAAGGCTCAATGAACCAACCACTCGATACCACTTGTAGGTCCCAAGGGTGTGAGTAAGGTTTAGAGAGGAGGGGTTGAATAAACCTTACCAAATTTTCGATTTAGTCCTTTTCAAAATATTGCGAGTTAACACAAACAACTAAGTCCTTGAGGGACATCTAAGTTGGTTATTCAAGAGTTAGCCACTCACTCAATTCGATAGAGTTGATAGAATAACTAAGTTTGTTTATCCTGAAACTTAACTTGGTTGTGTTGGTTTTATTAGCGGAAGACTTAACACCCTTGGATTTGTTTTAAACTTGTTTTAACACTTGATTTTAACTCTTGGTAATTAATCGGTTTGGATAGCAAATAAGTTTATCGTGAGATATAAAGTAGATATGCGAAAATATAAATGTCTTTGAAAAATAAATGACACGCTTAATTTTTATAGTGGTTCAAGATGGGGTAATTCTTCTAATCCTCTCTTCTTCAACTCCTGGAGGAATCCACTAAGTAATGATCGGTTCTACAGTGGGTGAACTGTCTAGAGACGACACTTGGTCACACAAATGCTTCTCGTCGACTCGACTTCTTCACGGGGGTAGTTGCCTTTTTGCCGCTTGACTCACTTTTTGAAGCCCTCCAATAACTTGATACTAGTTCGACCTTGAGCCTTCCTACAATCCTCCTTGGAAAGTAGACCTTTTTGATTCTTCAAAAGTTTGCTCTTCAATAGTTTGAAGTTGTCTTTCCTTCATAGCTTTGTGTTGAATTGATTTCCTTCGAGTTTCGGGCTTGAGGATTTACTTGAATATCTTAGAGAATATTTGCGGGTTTACATGTTGAATATTTCTTGCTTGTTCGTGGTTCAGTCACCTTTTCTCAATCAATTTCCTCAGCCTTTTATAGTGAACTTTCAAAAATCTGCCCGTTGAAGAGATAGGCTGATTTTCAAAAGACACTTGTGTTCGTTGGCTTGTCTTTTCTTGGTCTTCAATCTTGAGATGTAGACCTTTCCTCGTATTAAATGAATGTGCATCTTTTCAGATTCTGACACGAGGTGCAGTGCTTCCCATTGGTTTATTCCTTTTGCACGCTTCTGGGATGAGCACTTTAAGCCTGGCAACATGGAAGTATTACTTATTTAAGTAATGTTCTTGACTTCTGTGCAACGGATTCATTTCAGTCAACTCCTCTTGGCTGCTGCCTATTTCCCCAGGTGACTTGAGTCTGCTCCAATCATTTAAAGACTCATCTGTCACTTTCAACTTGTGACTTGGCTTCTTGAGATGACTTTGACTGACACTTCACACAGCTGTTCCTCAGCTGATACATCTTCAGTCAAGTTCTTGATCTCCCTTCTTGGCCGTACTCAGCTGTTCCACAAATGAGTCTTCACTTCAAAGATGGAGTTGACTTCTTGTATTTCTAGGCATATCGACTTGACTCGGCTTTTCCAAATTTCTATCTATTACAATGAAAATTACAAGAAAAATGGGGTGCCAACTTTCTAGTTTAAGTTTTACATGGCATTCATCAAAATCTATAATATAAATTTCCCAACAGGATGAGCTTCTTGCCACATCCAATGAAGAAGAAGAAGTTGAACATGGTCTCCTGGCTATAGATGATGAAAACAACGAGGTACGCTCTAACTCTTCATCTTCTTCTTTAATTGATGAACTCCAATGTGATTATGTTGATTTACAAAATGAGTCTAGAAATATGATTTGTAAATACAAAATTTTGAAAAAGGAGTATAAAGAGCTTAAATTAGAAAAGGATAAACTATTTACTTTTTATGAATCACTTGATCATGCTCATACTATTACTCTTGCAAAGGTTCATAGTCTCGATCCTGAAAAATAAATGCTCACAAGAGAAATTGAAAATTTGAGAAAGGATGTGCAACATTTTAATTTGAGTACGGATAAAGTTACAAAAATTCTTGGTGCACAAAGAAGTGAGCATTCCAAAGTAGGACTTGGTTACAAACCTTTTCAAACCGTTTCTAAGAAAAATGACCAAGCTCCGACTTTCATACGTGCTAGTTGTCCTAACATTATTACTTGCTTTTATTGTGGTAAAAATGGACATTATGCTAATGATTGTAAACTTAAAAATAACTATAGTCATTTTCGAGTCCCAAAGGTCTCAAGACTAACCCCCATGGACCCCAAAATTATAGGGTACCTAAAAATGATTTATTTGTAGGTGTTAGGTGCTATAACAATTCCGGAAGATTCAAAATAGCTCGTGGACGTGGGTGTTCGCGCCATATGACCGGAAAGAGAGAACTCTTTACCAACATCAAGCTCCAAGAAGAAGACAATGTCATGTTCGGGAATGGAAAAGGAAAAATTCTTGGCAATAGAGACATTGGTAACTCTTCTTTCTCTCTTAGTAATGTTTTATGAGTAGAAGGGCTAAAGTTCAATTTGATAAGTGTAAACCAACTTTGTGATTCTAATTATGATTTTCTTTAATAAAGGAAAATGCTTTATTCTCAAAAATGAAGAAACATCTCCAGTTAGAGTTAGCCCAAGCGAGTTAATTAGGGCTCTATCAAGCCTACACTGCACCAAGTATTATTAGTCCAAGTGAAGAAACATCAAATACAATAAACTTCACTTAGACCAAGTGAAGAACAAGTATCATGGAATTCCTCAAGATTTACTAGTAAATGGTGCACCATTTAATTTCTCATCGGATTTTATCTTTGTTAAAATCTCCAAGAAGAGCTGCGGAAGAGATATTTTGACCAAAATCCTGCATTTTATCCCGAAAAGCCTTATTTCGCCCACAATCTTTAAACCATAGATGGAAGCAAGAATGGAGTTTTGAGAAATTTTACACTTAAGAGAACAATGGATCATTTGGGAGGAAATATCCCAGGCTTATAAGTCAACTCGTACTAGATTCCACAAAATCAAAATTCTCGCCATCATGTGGAAGTTATTAACAACAAACCAACCAGAAATTATGTTCTAACACTAAAATAACAAACCTTGAACCACACGAACCCACAAGGCCCACGAGGAGGCTAAGCCCGGATCTAGGGTGAAATACCCAATAGTTATCGAAAGCCAACAAAACCACACAACAAAGATGACCAAGACCCTCAAAGAAACAAGATTAAGATAGAGTTTGAAACACCCAGAGATATATGATCCTGGATCCAAAAACCAAGAGAACAACCAAGATGTAAACTCGGGTGAAGGATCGAGAGACCAAGTTCGAAAACCACCAAAGAGATATCTCGAGAGATTTTGAAGAATTCTTAAGAATCCTTCGGTGAATGTGATGATTTAGTATGGAAATGAAGGAAACTAGAGGGAATCTAAGAATTCGATAGGCTTACGGTGTCGCAGAGGTCGGAACTCAAGCGGCGCAAGAGAGAGAGAACCACCCGAAACCATAGTCTTTGAAGGTTCGAGAAATGACGAACAAACAAAAGATTAAAGTTTTAAAGTGAGCTATTAAGTAAAAAGTTTAATTAAAATGAAAGAGATCGATTAAGAACAAAGATTTGACGTAAGGGAATAATTAGTAGAAAGAGGGAATAAGTGAGGCTTCTCTAGAGAGAAAAATCTTCTAGAGAGAGAAAATCTCAAACCAAATTTGTCAAGATAGCTTCTTAGTTCAAATTTATGTTTATGATATCATTTTTGGTGCTCTTGATGAATGATTGTGCAACAAATTTCTAAGTTAATGCAAGGTGAATTTGAGATGAGTATGATGGGAGAACTCAATTTATTCCTTGGACTCCAAATCAAACAAAGTCAAAAAGGTATTTATATATCACATCAAAGTATACTAAAGAAAGTATACTAAAGAACTTCTAAAAAAGTTTGGGATTGAAGATGGAAGAACCGTTGAAACTCTAATGGCAATAAACATCAAGCTAGACAAGGATAAAAAAGGTAAATCAGTTGATGAATCCAAGTATCATGATTGGTAGTTTACTTTATTGAATCGCAAGTACACAAGATATTCTTCATGTCGTATGCCTATGTGCTAGATTTCAAAGCAATCCCAAGAATCTCATTTAAGTGCGATTAAAAGAATTTTTCGATATTTGAAAGATACTATTTGTTATGGCTTGTTTTATCTAAAGAATGAAAAATTTTATTTAAAAGGATATAGTGACTCGGATTATACCGTAATATTGATGATCGTAAAAGTACATCCGGTTCGTGTCAATTTTTAGGCGATTGCCTAGTTTCATGTTTTCAAATAAACAAAATTGTGTATCTTTATCAATGGCCGGCTTTAATATATTTCGTGGCTTTTTGTTGTACAAATTAGCAGATTACAAATTAAGCTTTCAAGATATTTCTAGTTTTTGTGACAATACTTCCACTATCAATATTTCTCAAAATTCGATTCATCATAATCGAACTAAATATATTGATGTTCAACATCATTTTCTAAGGGATTGTGTTTCTAAACGAAAAATTGAGATGTGTTTTATCCCATCTCAAGATCAACTCGTAGATATTTTTACAAAACCATTAATCACCGAGTTTTTTAACTCAATTTGAGCTCGTTTAGGCACAATAAATATTGAATAAGGTCTATGTTTGCAATTTGTGCCTTTTAAAACTTTGGGGTGAAAAATCACATTTTCAAAACTTCAAAATTTGGACAGAGGAATTGCACCGCGGGGGACATGTCACTTTGTGGAGGGTGACCGTCATCAGTGTTTAGCACCTGGTCGCCCCCTATAGCAATCGGTCTCCTTAAGTGTATTATTTGTTTTAAATCGGTCTTTTTTTTTTGTTTTATTTTACAATTTACACACCCCTTGCACATTTCACTCACATGCCTTACCAAATGATTTTTCTTCCATTTGCTACTCTATTGGGCTTCTAATATGTATAGCTCATATATCTTAGTCTATTCCACAATCATTGGTAAGTTTGATTTCTCTTTTATCTTCCGCCATGGGTTGAGCCCTTCGTTGTTTTTGTGAAACTTGTGGTATTTTTCAAATTGTTGTATTTATTTGATGTGAATTATTTATGTTGTTGGATTATTGCATTAGAATTAGGATTGATATTGAAATTTTTGGGTTATCGATATACAAATTGCATATACATTCTTGTTTCCTATCTATGCATGCCATGTGTTTGATAAAATTTCCCAATGAAAATTCTATCTTTTTGCATACTCTTCTTGGACTAATTGATTGGAATTCACATGTTGATCATAATTTGTGATCAATTAAACTCATAGCATGAATGGTAAGCTATATATGAGGTTTTTATGCTAATAGTGTATTTGATGAATCCGAGGGGGGAGAAAAATTTAATGAGTTCATAAGTTAAATGGTAAGATCAAATGAACTGAAAAAGCTCATAGAAAAAGCTCAAAAAGCTCACAAAAAAGCTCATTGATAAAAAGCTCATTCGAATAAGCTAGAGCTTTTAAGTTATGGTATAATGCCTTATTACTCTTGTAATATGTTGAGATTTATGACTCATGAGCTATTTTGACAGGGAGAGCTTTTAAGCTATTTTGAAAAAGCTAAGCGTCTAGCTTATAAGTTGTTGGCTTCTATGCATTTCCATTGCTTAGCATATTGATAGGGGAGATTTTAGAACTTGTTTTCGTAAACTTTTGCTCCTTATCCTTATGATTTTTGTCTTGAGAAGTGTTGTTTAAAATGGATAGATTATTTGGACCGAAAAATCTTGTTTCGTTTAAAATTCGCTCTCTTATAATTATTTTTGTTTGTAATCATCATAAAGGGGGAGTTTGTTAGATCAATGTTTTTATTTTGATATTGATGATTTCATATAAATGAGTTTTATACCAAAACAATATTTCCAAATGTTGTCCAAATACTTGAAACATTTTAATTGATTTTTACTAAGTTCTTGAAGTACTTCTTGAACCTTATTTTTGACAAAAATCGGACAACTTCTCAGAAAGAGGTCGACCGGTTGCCTATAGGGAGATCCGTGGCAATCTTTGCCGCAAAAATAGAAAATAGAACAAAAAATCATCAAGAGTTGAATAATTTTGCTTCTCCTTCTCTATTTTTCAAGTGAACGGTCACAATCCACAAAGAACCGGTCGCCTTAGATTGTGATCCGTCACCTCTATGCCATCCTCAGTATCAAAGCTCTATTCAACGGTTTAAAAATTCCGATTTTTCAACATAGCTACACGTCGCTATAGCCTTTTGACAAAAAATCTATCTCTTTGTAGAAACACTTCTCGGGATTTTATAGCTTTTCATTTATTAACCATTTTTGGAGTGGTTTGATCTTTCCTTTGCAGATGATATTAAATTAGGAGCAGCCTATGTTTGGGATTACATCTTGGAGCTCTCCTAGAAATACATGAAGCATTGAAGGATCAAATGTAACACATTACTCTACAACACAAAAAGAATAATCTTAGCAAAACTATTGTTCTTCATTTTCATACTCTTGTTATAATAACCTAAGCATTTCATTTTCACATATTGCTTATTAGACTTTCTTTCTTGATTACATTTGCACTTCAAAATTGTATACATTCATTTGAGTTCTAATCTTGATTGTTCAAATCATCCAAACTAGACATACTTGTTGATTGTTCCTTTGGAGAGAACACTCTTGGTTGATTCTCTAGGTGTTGAAGAGTTTGGTGCTCTTCATAGTTGTGAGAAGAGTTTGGTGCTCTTCAAAGGGAAGTTGTAATTGTTTAGTATCAATTAATAAACTTTTTCTTTTCAAAATCCACTTTCGGACATACCGGGGTAGTGGATTATACTCTAGGTGAGTTGAACCGCTTTAAATTGTTGTGTTTATTCTTCTTCTATCTATCTCATTCTTGAAGAGTTTTTTACATATTCACCTTCCTCTAGATTTTTGTAGCCACTTGGACTAACAATATTGTTGTTCGGTTTAGGGGACATTGGGACTTTAAAATATAAAAATGGTAAAGAAGAGGTTATGTGTGTTGAAACAGGTAAACTTCATTATCATGATTTATTGGGACGGGGTTTACGGTGTTGTTGCAGTTGATAGGACCATATGCGATGTGTGATGTACTCTTTTTGTGGATATTGCTTTGAAATAAAATTGGAAATTTAAAGTGAGAAATGATCGTGACATTGATCATGATTTTCCAAATATTAATGTCCCCATTGTTCTGTTACCCTAAAAAGAAAAAAATTGAGACAAGCTCACATGGCGGTCGATTGTAATCAAGTTGAGAATGTTGTGAATCAAGAAGGTGTTAGGGAAAGTTGTAGGTCCCAAGGGGTGCGGTGTAAGGTTTAGAAGGGGGGGGGATTGAATAAACCTTACCAACTTTTCGGTTTTTTTAAAATTTCAACGAGTTGACTCAAATCAGCTAAGTCCTTGGGGGACAGCTAGGTTAGCTTACTTCAACAAAGTTACCCACTCAACAGACTCGACCGAGCTATTGATAGTATAACTTAGATCGTTAGCTAATACTTAACTTTTCGATTGCTTTGGTTTTATACAACGGAATATTTAACACCCTTGATAATTTTAAGCACGTTTTTAACACTTGTTTTAGCAATATTATTATCAATTTGGGTTGCATAGTTTAACTTATCGCCAGATATAAAACTATGCAAGAAAGTAAAGTCTTTGAAAGTAAATGATACAAGTAAATTTTATAGTGGTTCGAGAATGGGATAATTCCTCTAATCCACTCTTCTCCAACTCCTGGAGAAATCCACTAAGTAACAGATCAGGTTACAAAGTAGTTCTTCGATCTAGATACATCCTTGATCACACAGCGATTGGCTTCTCCCGTGACTCAACTTCTTCACAAGACAAATGCCTGCTTGCTACTTGACTCACTTCAAACCCTTGGAAATGATCACACAACTTTCCAACGAGCTCGAAACTTTTGGTTTGATCGTGAACCTTACTACAACTCCTTCAAACTTGGAGAGTAGAGCCCTTTTTGTTCTTCAAAACTTTTTCCTCTTCAACTGGTTGAAGTATTCTTTCCTTCACAGCGTGTGTTGGATCGAGTTCCTTCGAGTTTAGGCTTGAGGAATTTCTTGATAATCTTGAGAGAATATTTTCGAGATATTGCTTGCTTTCGATTTGCTTAGAATGTTTGATATCTCGTGTGTCATTCGTATTCTTTTTCTTGCTTCCTCAATCTTTTATAGTGCTCATTTGAAAATTTTCGTTGAAGAGATAGGCTATTTTCAAATGACACTTTCTTGTTCGTTGGCTTGTCTTTTCTCGACCTGCACATTGTGATGTTGACCCTTCCTCGTATTAAATGGCTCGCAACTTTTCGAGGTCCGACACAAGCTTGATGTTTTCCATTCGTTTATTCCTTTTGTATATTTAGGGCCAAACACTTTAAGACAGTGGCAACTTGGACTTATTACTATATTGAGTAATATTCTTGACTGCTTCAATGGATCAATGTCACGACTTGACTTGATCGCCGCTTTACCCCTTTGACTTGAGTCCCGCTTCATCCTTTAAGGAAAGACTCAATCGTCGATTCAACTTGTAGACTTAGCTCTTTACTAACTTGACTGATACTTCTTCAACCTTTACACAATCGTTTCCTCACCGGATCTCCTTGATCAGTATGTGCTTTACATCTTGACCATACTCACCGACACATAGTTGGGTCTTCACTTGATCTTGATTGACTTCTTGCAGTTTTTCGACGTGTCGGCTTCACTAAGCTCATGCAAAATCTATCTATTACAAAGTAGGAATACAAGGAAAATAGTGTGCCAACTTCCTATTCTAAGTTTTACATGGTATAATCAAAATATTAACAATAAATTTTCTAACATTTTCCCCCTTTTTGATGATGCCAAAACTTAAATAAAAATTACAAAAACACAAGCGAGTGTATTAACAAAGAATGTATGCTTTGAATATGTCAATTTTATTGATCATTACATTCTTGTCCTTTACAAAGTCAATTTGTTTACAAAATGTACTCTATACATAATCGATCGTAGTTTATACATACATTGAATTACAACATGTATCGAGCAAAGTTACAAAGTAGGTGTCGAGCATTATGGGTTTACAAATATAGTACAACTATGTATTTACAAAGAGTAAAATACATGAAGGGGTTACAACCGTCTTCAACGCATTGGTTGCTTCTTTCTTCTCTTTCATCTTGACTCTCCTCATGTCTTCCTCTCGCTCTTCTCATTTTCTTCTCTTCTTCCTCCTTCTCATAGGCACGCCTTGCAAACAGGTCATCCCTACGCCTCTCCTCCCATTCACGATTTACCCTTGCATTCTCTCGCTTCTTGCCTCCTCACAACTTCCTCATTCTTCTTGCCAACTTCAAGGTTGGCAAGATGACCATACCCAACCCCATAATTTAATCCCTTTTTCTATGGATTGATATACTTTATGTCCTGTGGTTTTGGTTGTGGTGGAGTGCCTCTGCTTCTTCCACTACATCCAAACCTTCCCCTTCCTCTTATTGACTCGGCTCCTCCTGCTCGGGAGTGTATCATCGTGCATTTCCACCGAGTGACTCCTAGAACTCTGCCGCTGCCTATCGCTTGATTTACATAAATCAAGGCCCTTTTCCTAGTGCAAGTCCCACGTCTCAAGGTAGAGTCAAGTTCTTGAAATAGCCTTCGCATCTAGAGTTTGAAATTTGTCTAGTGATCTTGGCTCGGATCCAAAGATCGGGCATTGCAATTTCTCTCGTAGGTTTAATCTGGGAATCCTTTAATAATCCTGTGAGGGACCATCATACCTTGTCCTTATATCCTTGATACGCTCGAGAATGCTTCTCGGCCACCTTCTCAAACTCGGCCGATGGCTCTTCTTGATTCTTTGACGCCAACTCGGCTTTCTCTTCTAGAGTCGGCTTTTTTTAGGTAGTTTGGAGAGAAGTGATGTTGTTACTTCTCCTTCTTTGAGGAGTTTTGGCAAACATAATTTTCAAAGGGGTGTTTCACGAACTTCCTTCCCCTTAGTTGCTTCTCCTTTCTTGTCCTCCTTATAGCTCCCTTGCCCTTCCTTTAGTTCTCTCATAGTTTCCTCTTCCCCTTTTTGGCATCATCACCAAAAGGTAGAGGTAGGCGAAACATTCCACTTAGCCGAAATCAAGTCGGATCTTTGGTTGAATCATGCTTATCATGCAACTTGGAGTAGTCGTCAAATTCGGACCACATAGCCTTTGACTCACCGCCACCACTGCTTCATCTCTTTGGAGAACACTAATCTGGCCGATGATGTTGGTCTCCAATCCGCAATTTCATTCTTGTCTTTGCGGCTGAGTAACTCTAGGTCCGACTTATGAGATTCATCCATCCTCACAATGTGATCCCTTTGCCACTTTCTTTGGAACTTGAGATTGTCGAGCTTTAGACCACTAATTATGCAAATAGAGACTTAAAGTAGCGGACTTGCTCTCTTCTCATAGACAATGTTTGTCCAACCCATTCTCGGATTCTCAATACAACTCCGTGAATATCTCCGGTGATGTTGGCATCACGATTATCCAACCTTTGGTCTAATGATGCAAAGCCATGCTCCATTTTCTCGATCTCAAGACAAATGGCTTTAAAGCCTTCCTTCCTATTTCTACCAAAGTGACTCAAAGCCGACTCATCCTCCGCCATACCGCATCAAAATCAAAACCTATAGGCACCATTGTTGTATCACCGAGTTTCGCGTTCTTCCGTGGGACGTGGATAGTGTACTTGGCTTGTTCTCTAGCCGATTCGATTTAGGGGAGGTAATTGGGCTTCAAATGGAAATATGAACAAATCATCAGGGTAAAGAGGTATTCCCGCAGCTCTAGCTTATGGGGCCTTACCCTTTTCTTTCTAAATTTCTTCAGCTCGACTTGCCTCAGCTGATCCAACTTCATCAGCATTAGGAGAGTACTGTGTGAGCCTGCTCACCGACTAACCCTCGGCTATCTTAACAGCCTTCATCGGTATCGATTGGGGCTTCCTTATGAGTAGTCTGTTCCTCGCTTGACATATCAAGATCATCGAGTGTGATGGAGCCATTGGGGTGGCCCATCAACCAATACGAATTTCATTGGAGCAACTTTATCACCGGTTTCACTCCTAGGAGCTTGAGCATCCTCACTTTGTGTTCTTGTTGGATTCATCAACGGGGTGGACTCGTGAAGCCCCGATTTTTCCGAACTATTAGTTGAACCTTATTGTTGTTTATACCTTTGATCGACTATTTTATCGCGTCATTTTGACGGGTAATTAATAATAATATATACATTTTGTATTTTATTTCATTTTATTTAATTACTTGTGATCATGATCATCATTAATTCTATTCCTCATTTATGATCACTTGATTGATCATTATTACTATTTTTGTATTTATTAGCCACCTTAGAATTTTAAGAGACTATTTATTTGGAGACTTTTACCTTATAGAATTAAGATTTTTACTTAGATTAAGTGATCATGAGACTTACAAGTGATCAAGGAGATTACTAATTATTTTGGAGATTGATATATTTCATCTATTATCATCAAATTTGGGACAAAAAAATATATATATGGAATTACCATTTTGCCCTCATAGTGACGACCATGGTGGTATTTTTGGGATAAAAATATCATCCAACTCTTGTACACCTACACCATATATTAGTCATCTTGTGTATAATTATATCATTAATTCAAACATTATACACATCATCTTATACACCAATTCTTTATTACTATTTTCCCCAACTTATTCCCACTTAACCAACATTCTTCTCAATATTCCCCAACACCATTCAAACCCATACTTTGACTTGCATTTTGTCTCCATGCAAGAGACAAATTACAAGACACAATTTGAACAAAATCCTCTCCCTCTCTCTCCATGAAGTGGACGGCCATATGGCCTAATTTTTGTCAAAATTTCATCTCAAAAGTTCACCAACACATTTGATCTTCCAAACCAATTCTCCTCATTCTCTCTAAAAACTCCCAACTTCTCTCTATTCTTCCTTTCACCTTCTTCTTCTATACTTAGAAAACTTTTCAACATTTCCTCCCTATTCTTCATAAAAATCGAACCATCATCATACAAGGTAAGAAATTTTAGCTTCAATCCATTTTTTTGATATCACATTGTTCATCTCTTCCACCTTCTTAACTTAAGTTTGAAATTGGTTTTGGAGGTACATTTAGAAGACCTTGAAGGTTAGAGCTTGACAACATTTTGAAGAAGGACCTCAAGCTTGAAGAAGAAAATAGTAGAGAAAATTGGACTACAAGGTAAGAAATTGTGTACTAGACCCCTTCTTCCCTACTCTTCCTATTTTTTTCAAATTTTAACACCCCTTTTTCATTTTTGAGAAATAGGGGCTGACCTTAGGAGATTTTGGAGTTGAGCCAAAATTTCCAATTTTTGAGCTTCAACTAGTCTCCAAACATCTACTACACAAGGTAAAGTGTAGTCCTTTTCATTTCCTTATTTCCTTCTTTTTCTCTTTAATTTTTCTCTCATTTTTCTAACTCCAAATTTTGATATTTTCTTGACTTAGGGGCTTACCTAAGAAGCCTCATCCAAAAATTGTGAAATTATCCTTTTATTTCACAATTTCCAAATTTAAGGTGGGTGGAAAATTATTTTTCCAACTTTTAGGTGTTTTGATTAAATGCATGTAGAAACTTTAATCATGAGCCTTGAGATATATATAATTATGTATTGCATGTCAATTTTATATATCAAATCATGGAAATTCTCAAGAGTTGCTCAAAATTATTATCTATTGAATTTTAGGTGCATGCATTCTTGTATGTATTGGACATGCATGTGTATGATCTTTAAAATCTATGTTTTGGATGACTTATAACCTGGAAAAGTAGAGAATTATTGATTAAATTTCAATTTTGGACTTAAAAATGCAAAAATGGAAAGTTGGTGGACTAAATTGCAAGAAAATAAAAGTTAAAGGACCCCTCTGCAAATTTCGAATTTTGGGACTGTACTCAGGTTCAAAAATGACTTTTGGACATTTTAATAAAGTTTTAAGAGTTTGAAGTTAAATAAAATCAACCTTTAAAAGCCCAAGGACTAGATTGAAAAAATTTGAAAGTTTAAGGGCTACTTTGCAATTTTTAAAACTGTACTAGACCTAAATTTTATAAATTGAAAATTTTACTCTTACGTTACTGGGAATGACAAATTTTAAAAGTATTCCAAAAATCCAAGTGGTTAGGGCTTGGAAAGTAATTTTACTAAAATTGAGGGACTAATGTGTAAAATACTAAACTTGAGGACCCAAATGAAATTTCCAGGACTTATGCAGCCCATGCACCTGGAAATACTAACTTAACTATAACTTAATTATATTTTGGACCCAAGGTTCAAATTACATAACAATTGGACCCCTAAAAGCCTTAAAGGCAATTATTTTAAAATGGGACAAAAATGATATTTTCAAAAGTTGAAGGACCTACACATATTGCTTTTAAAAACTGCTTTTGTCCCAATATCCTACCAACCTTAGTGACATTTTCCAACTGGAATCACATTAAAAGCCCTTCCGGTTTGTGAGTTCCGAATTTTTAAAACTTAAGGTCCGAATTGACAATTTTTACATATTTGGGGCCAATGTGAGATTTTTATAAAAACTCGACCATAAAACTTTAAAAACCTGAATCTCTGGACAATTTGGAGAATTTAGGAACTGACCTCATAATTTTTCAAGGTCGGGATATTTAATTATTCAATTTTTAACCCCAAAAGTGTTAGTTTTTACAAAACGGGGCTAAATTACAATTTTTCTTTTATAAAGGACCTAACTCAAATTATTTTCTCTTTTACTAAAATAGCCCTGGACTCTCTGACTTGGAGATTTAATTTAAATATTTTACTTTCCCAAAAACCCCTGACTTATCGGATCAATTAGACCGACATTAATACCCGATCGCGAGCGACTTCCCTCGCCTTGCTAATTGAATCTATAATGGGACTTATGTTCCACCCAATCTTTCAAGATATCAAAGGTTGCTTATCCTTCGATAATCATCTTCATCCAAAAACTCCACCAACGCCATAATTGCCACTCGCGTTTTTTCAAAAATTTTCCTAAATCGCTTCCGAATCAATAATACTCGATTTTTGTTTATTATAATTACTTTCTGCCGAGTCAACTTGGTGTGTCGAGCTCACAAATGAGAATGGATACGTCGGGGATGGAACCGGGCAGCTCGGCCGCTATTCCACTCTTCCTACCCATCGCCCTAATCCATGGCCGAGGGACGGAGTTTGTCCAAGGGAAGCGGGTCGTAGATCGAGGTATAATCATGATTATGACAGATCCGAGCCTCGCCCGACTCCATGTGGATTTTGTCTTTGCCTACGGAGCGATAAGGTGCTTTCTTGGACCATCTTGACCGGGGAGTTACAAGGAAGAAACGAAGGAATCGCTTGTCCCGATCCACACAATTCCGGAGTTATCGTCCCGTTTTGGTTGGCGTTACATTTCCGTACGCAACCGCTACCTGTTTTGCATTGGTTGGCGCTACAAATCCGTACGCAACCATTATTTGCCTTGCATAGGATTGGCGTTACACTTCCGTGACGCAATCCTACTGTCTTGATTGATTCACATAGTGCTGTCGACCATGAATCAAGCTTGAATCGTATAAAATATACTATTGTATTATTTTATCACGACGCTTGTGAATCGTGTGTGAAATCATGCATCATACTCACGCGTTTTCATATAATCTGTTTTCTCACATTAACTATATTGCGCCACACTCGCATTACCCATCACCCCATCCATCGAGATTTTTGTCTCATTCCCCACCGTTTTCTAACCTTAGATGAGGATTTCGTTGGAGATCTTTGAGCGAACCGACTGGATTGAGACCTTGTACTACGCTTGTTGGATTTACTGCTTCTTGTTGTTGATTGGACTCTTTTCTTATTATGTTGTTGTCGGACTTTTGTATTCTAATCAATTCGGGTTTGTAATTGAGGGGCGTATGACCCTTTGACTTTAAGTTGCTACTTGTTGAAATTCGGGTTGTAATTTGGATGATGGAATGTAGACCTTAAGTGGTAACTTGTATCTGTTATTTATTTCCGCTGCTATTTAGACTCTGTCTTATTGGGTTCTCATTGATATTGTCCGAACTCATGGTTCATTTGTATTTAAGTTGTGGATCGTTCGTGACGAAGAGTGGTATCGAGCTCGGCTAGTAAGATGGAAACTTACACCGAAGCCGACCGATAAGACCACTCGGCCTGTGTTTTGGGTTGTACCGCGACTTGACCAATTAAGTGTGAAATCGATTTCAAATTGGCATAGAACCGCCTTATTGATATTTGAACTAAGTTAGAATGCATACTTTGAGATTTCATAATCATACTTGTCTTGACTTAGTTGATTTTGACTGATTTCCCTTACTCATTCTTCCTTATTCTTTTCTTATCCTTCCTCTACCTTTGACCGATCCGTCTTAGTTTTGTTGTTACTTTCCTGCGATATCACTTACTTTACGCGAATCATTATTGTATTCATTTACTCACGAATCGCAACTAACGCTTCAAGGCACGAGAATGGCGGAACATCGAGGACGTGAGAGACCTCGTCGCGTTCCACGAGAGAAGATGATGTACCCGGGGATCGGGTACCCTCTCCCAATTACCACCACATCCTCCACTGCTGCAGAGACAATCGATCGCACAAGCCTTGCAGCAAATCTGGTGTTTATGAGGCAACAGCGAGCCTCAACCCGTGCTCCCGAACCCGCCCGAGAGGCGAATGATCGCACATTGGAGCGATTCTGCGATTCGACCCACCAACCTTCTTGGGAGAGCCGGACGATGTGAAAGCGGAAGAATGGATAGAGAAGCTAGAAAATATCTTTAATGCTCTTTCAATACTCCGACGAGCGAGAGTCACACTCATTTGTATTTAAATGCTGGAATCGGCTACTGTAGAGACTGGTGGAGGGCGGGTTGAAAGGAGATGGGAACAGACTCCCGGGTAGTCGAGATCATGGGGAAATTTCTTGGCTGAGTTCAATGAACAAATATATTCCCAGGTTGTGAAGGAAGCACGCGGGATGAATTCCATAGATTGAGGCAAGGGAACTGATGTGGCTCGATGAGTCTGACTTCACCGATTGTCCAAGTATGCTCTGGGGACAATCAAGATCAAGAGGATAAACTTTACAAGTTCACTCGAGGATTGAAACGGAACTTGAAAACAGTTGTTGATGTTGAACTGGCAACCTACTCGGCCGTGGTAAAGCGCTCTCCGCATTGAGTCGGGATCAACCGTATTGGGACAGATTCAGCAGAGTAGGCCATCGAATAGTTTTAAGAGGCCAGTGTGGGGATGGCCGTCTAAACCGCCGCTAAGTTTCGAAGGGACCAGATTAACGGATGCAGACAAAGGAAAGAGACCAAGATACAAGGAAAGCCGGGTCAAGAATGTGCGCATTGCCGAAACCGACATACTGCCGACAATCGCTGGTGTAAACAAGGAAGGTGTTTACGCTTGTGGTAGTAATCGGACTACCGCAAGATTGCCAAGTACAATGACCGACCTAAACAAGCGCAACCACGAAGCGGAAACAGTCGGGGGTAATCGGGCAAGGATGCCCGCTCGAGCATTTGCACTAGCCGGACAGGAGGCTCGGAGGCAATGACGTGGTGGAAGGTACGCTTCTAGTATCTAACCACTACGCTAAAATATTGTTCGACCCTGGATCAACGCATTCCTTTGTTGCACCGCATTTTGTACACAAACCGCATGCATGCATGGAACATATGCCTATATGCTTAGAAGTGTCAACTCCTATGGGTGCAAGTCGGATAACGATATTATCTATAATGCATGCGAAGTTAAGATTGCTTGAGATAAACTTTCCGCCGATTTGATCTTATTACCTATATCCGAATACGACGTAATATTGGGAATGAATCGTTATCTCGCACACCATGCACAAATGGACTTCCATAACAAGTCCATTAAGCCGTGTGAACCGGAAAACCCGAAGTGGAGATTTCGGGAAGGGCACGAGTTAAGATTGCTCCAATCATTTCAGCAATGAAAGCGAGAAGAAGGCGATCACTAGAGGGGCTCGGGGGTACTTGGCGTTTGTAATTAACAAACCCAAGGTTGAAATACAAATCAACCAAGTACCTATAGTATCGGATATACGGATGTATTTCCACAAGAACTCACCACTGCCCCTCTCCCGATAGGAAGTCGAGTTCACCATCGAGGTGTTGCCGGGACTGCCCTGATTGCCGAACACCGTATAGAATGGCTCCTCTTGAGTTACAAGAGTTGAAAACGCAATTCTGGTAAACCGATGGATGTGGGATTTATCCGACCGAGTACGTCTCCGTGGGGAGCACTGTCTTTGTTTCAAAAAAAAGAAGGATGGCACATTAAGACTATGTATAGATTATCGTGGACTTAATAGTGTGACCATCAAGAACAAATATCCCCTCCCGAGGATAGACGAACTATTTGATCAACTTCAAGGAGCAACGGTGTACTCAAGTTTGATTTACAACAAGGATATTACCAACTGAAAATCCGCGAAGGAGACATTTCCAAAACGCATTTCAAACCCGATATGGACACTACGAGTTTGTAGTAATGCCTTTCGGTCTGCGAATGCATCGGCATTTATGGACCGATGCATCGAGTCTTCCAACCTTATTTGGATCAATTCGTAGTAATATTCATTGATGACATACTAGTATACTCTAAGTCTAGAGAAGAGCACGAACGTCACCAAAATCATTTTAGAGACACTACGAGAGCATAAGTTGTATGCCAAATTCAAGTGCGAATTTTGGCTTAGTGAAGTCGCATTCTTGGGACATATAGTATCCGACCGGGATTGCGGTAGATCCTTCAAGGTGCAGACAGGTGGTTGAATGGAAACAACCCGAGTCAGAATCGAAATCGAAGTTTCCTAGACTAGCCGGATATTATCGAAGATTTATCCGGGACTTCTCCAAGATAGCCGGACCACTCACTCGACTAACCCGAGAAGCAAGTCAAGTTTGAGTGGAATAACAAATGCGGGCGAGTTTCAAGAGTCAAGAAACGACTTACTACGGCTCCATCTTAGCCCTTCCAAAGGGAACATAAAACTTTGTCGTCTACAGTGATGCATCAAAAGAAGGACTAGGAGCAAAGTGCTCATGCGGGGAAGGAAAGGTTATCGCTTATGCATCACGAAAACTCAAACCGTATGAAGCCATTATCCAACGCATGACTTGGAATTGGCGCGATAGTTTTCATGTTGAAGAAATGGAGACACTATCTCTACGAGCAACATTCACGGTTTTCACGGATCATAAGAGCTTGAAGTATCTATTCTCCCGCAAAGATCTCAATGAGGCAACGTAGATGGATGGAGTTGATTGAGGACTATCACTTTGATATTCAATACCATCCCTAAAAAGCTAACGCCGCAGTGACGCTCTAACCGAGAAAGGCGAGCTTAGCCGACTTATGATTCGAGAGTGGGAATCATTAAAAGAGCTGAGCAATTGGAATCGACGAGAACCAATACTCGATTTCATGTGCTAACACTTCGCTACACTCAATCTACTCAATGAGATCAAAGAAGCACAAGAGAAAGATACCCATCTTCAAAAACGGAAGGAGAAGATACTTAAAGGAGAAAGATTAGAATTCTCGGTACACAAGATGGAGTTATCGGGTTTCTAATCGAGTGTGTGTACCGAATGATGAGCAGATTAGGAATACAATCCTAGCAGAGGCACACCGCTCGAAATACACTATATATCCTGGAGGAAACAAGATGTATAAGGATTTGAAACGGAGTTATTGGTGGGTAAACATGAAGAACCAGGTAGCGTTCGTTGCGAGATGTTTGACTTGTCAACGAGTAAAAGCGAACACCAACGACCATCCGGTTTACTACAACCGTTGAGAATTCAGTGGAAATGGGAACATATAACGATGGACTTCGTGACGGATCTACCAAGGACCGAGAGGAGGCCATGATGCTATCACGGGTAGTTGTAGACCGACTCACGAAATCGCACACTTTTTACCCATCAAGAAAACGATAGCTTGCGAAACTTGCACTGACTTATATCCGAGAAGTCATTCGACCGCATGGAGTACCGGTCGATATAGTATCCGACAGAGACCCGAGGTTTGTCTCCAGATTTTGGAAGTGCTTGCACGAGGAATTGGAGTACCTTGCTAAGTTTCAAGACAAAGAAGACATCCACAAACCGATAGATATCCGAGCGAACAATTCAAACCCTTGAAGATATGTTGCGAGCCCGCACCTTGGACTTTCAAGGAAGTTGGGATTCGCACTTACCGTTAGCCGAGTTCGCCTACAATAACAGCTTATCAAGCCACGATTGGGATGGCACCCTACGAGGCATTGTATGGGCGAAAATGTAGATCCCCACTACACACTGGGAGATTGATGACCAATGGACTCCGAAAGAGAAAAAAGTCGCCCTCGATTCCAAAGGTCGACTTAGTTCGGGAGGCCATGGAGAAGGTCAAGCTGATCAAGGAGTGGATTCGCATGACAGCTCGAGCCGCCAAAAGAGTTACGCGGACAAGAAAAGAAAAGATTTGGAATTTGAAGTCGGTGATGAAGTATTTCTCGGACTCTCACCACGGAAAGGATTGATCAATCCAAGAAAGGAGGCAAGTTGAGTCCGAGATATGTTGGACCTTACAAGATTTTACAGAGGATCGGGAAGTTAGCCTTGATTTCGAGTTACCAAAGACCATATGCGGGAATGCACGATGTATTTCACGATTCGAGATCAAGAAGTATCAACCAGATCCCGAGCATATCATCACTCGAGATACTCCTCCTCTAATGGAAAATCTATCCTACACCGAGAGGCCAATCCGGATCATTGATCAGCAGATACGACAGTTGCGTAAGAGAGAAATTCCGATGGTTAAAGTGGTGTGGCAGAACCACAACCGAGACGAAGACGCAACGTGGGAAATGGAAGAAGACATAAGGAATCAATATCCAGAACTATTCTGAAGAGAATTTGGGGACCAAATTCTTTTAAGGAGGGGAGGATGTGAAGCCCCGATTTTTCCGAACTATTAGTTGAACCTTATTGTTGTTTATACCTTTGATCGACTATTTTATCGCGTCATTTTGACGGGTAATTAATAATAATATATACATTTTGTATTTTATTTCATTTTATTTAATTACTTGTGATCATGATCATCATTAATTCTATTCCTCATTTATGATCACTTGATTGATCATTATTACTATTTTTGTATTTATTAGCCACCTTAGAATTTTAAGAGACTATTTATTTGGAGACTTTTACCTTATAGAATTAAGATTTTTACTTAGATTAAGTGATCATGAGACTTACAAGTTATCAAGGAGATTACTAATTATTTTGGAGATTGATATATTTCATCTATTATCATCAAATTTGGGACAAAAAAAAAATATATATATATATGGAATCACCATTTTGCCCTCATAGTGGACGGCCATGGTGGTATTTTTGGGATAAAAATATCATCCAACTCTTGTACACCTACACCATATATTAGTCATCTTGTGTATAATTATATCATTAATTCAAACATTATACACATCATCTTATACACCAATTCTTTATTACTATTTTCCCCAACTTATTCCCACTTAACCAACATTCTTCTCAATATTCTCCAACACCATTCAAACCCATACTTTGACTTGCATTTTGTCTCCATGCAAGAGACAAATTACAAGACACAATTTGAACAAAATCCTCTCCCTCTCTCTCCATGAAGTGGACGGCCATATGGCCTAATTTTGTCAAAATTTCATCTCAAAATTTCACCAACACATTTGATCTTCCAAACCAATTCTCCTACTTCTCTCTAAAAACTCACAACTTCTCTCTATTCTTCCTTTCACCTTCTTCTTCTATACTTATGAAAAATTTCAACATTTCCTCCCTATTCTTCATAAAAATCGAACCATCATCATACAAGGTAAGAAATTTTAGCTTCAATCCATTTTTTGATATCACATTGTTCATCTCTTCCACCTTCTTAACTTAAGTTTGAAATTGGTTTTGGAGGTACATTTAGAAGACCTTGAAGGTTAGAGCTTGACAACATTTTGAAGAAGGACCTCAAGCTTGAAGAAGAAAATAGTAGAGAAAATTGGACTACAAGGTAAGAATTGTGTACTAGACCCTTTCTTCCCTACTCTTCGTATTTTTTTCAAATTTTAACACCCCTTTTTCATTTTTGAGAAATAGGGGCTGACCTTAGGAGATTTTGGAGTTGAGCCAAAATTTCCAATTTTTGAGCTTCAACTAGTCTCCAAACATCTACTACACAAGGTAAAGTGTAGTCCTTTTCATTTCCTTATTTCCTTCTTTTTCTCCTTAATTTTTCTCTCATTTTTCTAACTCCAAATTTTGATATTTTCTTGACTTAGGGGCTGACCTAATAAGCCTCATCAAAAAATTGTGAAATTATGCTTTTATTTCACAATTTCCAAATTTAAGGTGGGTGGAAAATTATTTTTCCAACTTTTAGGTGTTTTGATTAAATGCATGTAGAAACTTTAATCATGAGCCTTGAGATATATATAATTATGTATTGCATGTCAATTTTATATATCAAATCATGGAAATTCTCAAAAGTTGCTCAAAATTATTATTTATTAAATTTTAGGTGCATGCATGTACACTTTAATGCTTTAATTGATGAATTCTTGTATGTATTGGACATGCATGTGTATGATCTTTAAAATTTATGTTTTGGATGACTTATAACCTGGAAAAGTAGAGAATTATTGATTAAATTTCAATTTTGGACTTAAAAATGCAAAAATGGAAAGTTGGTGGACTAAATTGCAAGAAAATAAAAGTTAAAGGACCCCTCTGCAAATTTCGATTTTTGGGACTGTACTCAGGTTCAAAAATGACTTTTGGACATTTTAATAAAGTTTTAAGAGTTTGAAGTTAAATAAAATCAACCTTTAAAAGCCCAAGGACTAGATTGAAAAAATTTGAAAGTTTAAGGGCTACAATTTTTAAAATTGTACTAGACCTAAACTTTATAAATTAAAAATTTTACTCTTAAGTTACTGGGAATGACACATTTTAAAAGTATTCCAAAAATCCAAGTGGTTAGGGCTTGGAAAGTAATTTTACTAAAATTGAGGGACTAATGTGTAAAATACTAAACTTGAGGACCCAAATGAAATTTCCAGGACTTATGCAGCCCATGCACCTGGAAATACTAACTTAACTATAACTTAATTATATTTTGGACCCAAGGTTCAAATTACATAACAATTGGACCCCTAAAAGCCTTAAAGGCAATTATTTTAAAATGGGACAAAAATGATATTTTCAAACGTTGAAGGACCTACACATATTTCTTTTAAAAACTGCTTTTGTCCCAATATCCTACCAACCTTAGTGACATTTTCCAACTGGAATCACATTAAAAGCCCTTCCGGTTTGTGAGTTCCGAATTTTTAAAACTTAAGGTCCGAATTGACAATTTTTACAAATTTGGGGCCAATGTGAGATTTTTATAAAAACTCGACCATAAAACTTTAAAAACCTGAATCTCTGGACAATTTGGAGAATTTAGGAACTGACCTCATAATATTTCAAGGTCGGGATATTTAATTATTCAATTTTTAACCCCAAAAGTGTTAGTTTTTACAAAACGGGGCTAAATTATAATTTTTCTTTTATAAAGGACCTAACTCAAATTATTTTCTCTTTTACTAAAATAGCCCTGGACTCTCTGACTTGGAGATTTAATTTAAATATTTTACTTTCCCAAAAACCCCTGACTTATCGGATCAATTTGACCGATTAATACCCGATCGCGGAGCGACTTCCTCGCCTTGCTAATTGAATCTATAACGGGACTTATGTTCCACCCAATCTTTCAAGATATCAAAGGTTGCTTATCCTTCCGATAATCATCTTCATCCAAAAACTCCATCAACGCCATAATTGCCACTCGCGTTTTTCAAAAAATTTCTAAATCGCTTCCCCGAATCAATAATACTCATTGCTGGTTGATCGCCTGTAATTATAATTACTTTCTGCCTGAGTCAACTTGGTGTGTCGAGCTCACGACTCGGAATGGATACGTCGGGGATGGAACCGGCAGCTCGGCTTATTCCACTCTTCCGCCCCATCGCCCTAATCCCAAATCGAGGGACGGAGTTTGTCCAAGGGAAGCGGTTCGTAGATCGAGGTATAATCATGATTATGACAGATCCGAGCCTCGCCACCTCCCCGTGGATTTTGTCTTTGCCTACGGAGCGATAAGGTGCCGGTCTTGGACCATACTTGACCGGGAGTTACAAGGAAGAACGAAGGAATCGCTTGTCCGATCCACACGATTAGGAGTTATCGCCCCGCTTTGGTTGGCGTTACATTTCCGCACGCAACCGCTACCGTTTTGCATTGGTTGGCGCTACAAATCCGTGACGCAACCATTATTTGCCTTGCATAGGATTGGCGTTACACTTTCGTGACGCAATCCTACCGTCTTGACCGATTCACATAGTGCCTGTGTGACCATGAATGCTTTTTTTCTTGAACTGTATAAATATACTATCAGTATTATTTTATCACGACGCTTGTGAATCGTGTGTGAAATCATGCATCATACTCACGTGTTTTCATATAATCAAGTTTTCTCACATTAACTATATTGCGCCACACTCGCATTACCGATCACCCCATCCATCGAGATTTTTGTCTCATTCCCCACCGTTTTCTAACCTTAGATGAGGATTTCGTTGGAGATGTTGAACCGGCTCTGTATTGAGATCTTGTACTACGCTTGTTGGATTTTGCTTGTTGTTGTTGATTGGACTCTTTTCTTATTATGTTGTTGTCGACTTTTGTATTCTAATCAATTCGGGTTTGTAATTGAGTGGCGTATGACCCTTTGACTTTAAGTTGCTACTTGTTGAAATTCGGGTTGTAATTTGGATGATGGAATGTAGACCTTAAGTGGTAACTTGTATCCATTATTTATTTTCGCCGCTATTTGCTATTTAGACTTATTGGGTTATTGATATTGTCTGGATCATTGGTTCATTTGTATTTAAGTTGTGGATCGTTCGTCGCGTCCCGTTTGGGGCGTGATGACTCAGCCATTTTTGGATTCCGTGAATTCAATATCAACATGTTCCCCGGGAATCACGAAGAGCGCCGATTTCTTCTTCTTCATCACCGCCTCCACTTGAGGAATTTGCTCATTAGCGACTTCTTTACCCAAGGAAGGCTCAACCTCCTTTGGGCCTTCTACACCCTCGCAGCTCATTCGCCGGAGGGCCTTCTACATCCTCAGTGTGCCTCAATCGCAGCAAGGTCTTGGGCGATTCTCTGTTCAAGAGACTCACCGCCTCGGGGTCTTTAGTGGCATCCGTCGAGTCTTAACTCCTAGGAGTGCACTTTCAGGGCCATGAGTCTCAACTCCCATGGCCTCCATTCCATCCTTTGCCTTAGCCGATTCAAGAAGTGTCATCGACCTACGGTGTAGATGAGGTTTCAACGAGACAATCTCAACCGTCTCGGCCTTCATCAACTTCATCCTCATTGTTCGTTTGTTTCTCATCTTCGCCTCCTAACTCCATTTGTTGGTCTCCCACAAAGATCCTCCCACCCAGTGTGGTGGTGAGAACTTCCTCCCCTCACCGGCGCACTAGCTAACCTAAGAGAGGTGGGGTTGCTCCGCACTGAGACTCACCGTTGTTCCTCCGAGTGATCACCGGTTGTTGGGGCGGGTGTCTCAACACCTTCTGCGGGAGTTGGCTTGGCTAGGTGCCCGCTTCATCTCCTTCCCTAGCTTCATGGCCAATCTTAAGTGCCATTTTTCGAGTGGGGGATGTGGTAGCGCAATATCAACAGATTATGTTCCGTGACACATCCATAGGTTTAGAGCTAGGATAGTGTTGAGAAGACTCTCCGGACCCTCTTGCATTTGATGTTTGTGCATGGCTTTAGATTCTTTGATGGCCTGTTGGAATTCGACTTTCTCTCGCTACATCGTGGTCGATCTCCTCTATGTCGCTTTGTCAGTTGATTCCATTTCATGCTCAGAGCACCAAGAAACATACACATCTTTGACTTTTCAATGGTCTTGGCTTTCTCCAAAGCTTTTTCTTTTTCGTCTTTCTTCATATCACGAAGGACGATGATAATACAAAAATGGGATCAAGGGTGGAGCGGAGAGATATGTTCCCTAGGAAGCTTAAGAGCTCCTCTTCTTCTTCTATGAACTCGGGTGCTCAAATTGTTTTCTCGAATAACTTAGCTTCCAAATCCTCCATTCCCTTAATCTTTCTTGAACATCGGGATATATAGGAGATAACATTATAACATCATCATCATCTCCTTCCTCGTGAATGGTGCCAAGTGGAGCATGCTCCTCCTCAAGTTCATTGGCATCGGTCTGAAGGGATTGGACAACTCTTTCCTCATTAAGCTCAGCTGTCTCAGCTAATTGCACTTCCACAACTGTCTCTCGAGCAGTTGGGTTTTCTACAGTCTGCTGATCGACATCAGCAGTCTTCTCGGCGTCCATTGTGGCTGCATCTCCACCATCTATTTCTTTCGACTGCTCATCTTGAGTTTCAACAGTCTCTTTCTCAGGCTTCTCTGGCTGAGTGGACGACTCAACTTTCTCAAGTTCAGACTCTTTAATAGTCTTCTTCTCTTTGTCTTGACAAGAAGAACGATATTCTCTTAGCTCCTTCTTCGGTGGCTTCCTCGCTCCACCATCTTTATCTTTTTCGCAGGAAATGGCTTGGAGGCACAATCGTGCGTTTCTTTTCACGACCCGAGAGAAGGTTTAGATGTGGCCTTCTTGGTCTCGGCCTACAAAGGGCAAGTGCGTCGATTCGGCCGGGGCTGGTGCTTTTGGCTCGGCTGCCGAGGGACATGTCTTGGTTTAGTCGCAATGACTCTCTTCTTTTGGATAGGCTTAGGGAGAGAGAGCTGGGGTGGTTGCGGTGTGTCTTCTTGAGTGGGGTCACCTGATTCACCTCACTGCCGACTTTCATTGTATGCGCTTGCCTCTAAGCGCCTGGACAAGTTCTCGTTGAACATCTTCTTGTTTACATGGAATGGCTTTCCATGTCGCAGGTGCAATCCCCCACTTCCATGAGGTGGCCAATCACCAGGCCATATCCCGCAGGGCATCCAAACGTCCCCATCCTCATTGATGGTCTTGTTGACCACGTTCGGGAAATACAAAAAGACAAACTCAAATTTCAGCTTTATCTTCTTCTCTTCCATAATTGCAACCATCACCACCAGCTTAGTTCGAGACAACTGGTTAAAGCTGCCGAACTTCATGTCAACACATTTGGACACAATGTCCATCAGCTTGTGGTAATCATCTTTATTGAGGCCTTCTTGGTTGTATAGACAACCTTCGCGGCTGACTCAAGCTTGGAAATATCCTTTCGAGCAGCAGCTAAGTTCACATCTTTCTCAGCATTCTCCTTAAGCCCTTCAGTAGGCAGTTTGCAGTGTTCAGCAAGGTCAACAACAGTGATCTTGATCTCCTTGCTATGGACAGATGAGTGAATCTCATCATCATGGACTTCAACGCTCACATGAAACATGGAAACTTTCTCCAAATACGTATGAGAAAACTCTATCATGATAAAATCCTTTAGACCGGATTTCTCGAGTTTCTCAACTATCATCTTCACCAGGGCCTTATCAGCATCCTGTTTCAGCATCCCTTTGAAATCAACTGTAGATCCTGAGTGGATTTTCTCGGATATCTTAACGTAGTCATATGTGGCTTCCATTTTTGTAGAAAATAACTGGTGAATAAAGTGAAAAATCTCGATTTTGAAAGTAGGGTTTGTACTTGCATGGAGAGAACTTCCTTGCTTGTTGAAGACGAGTGAGTTTTGTGAGGAAAGAGAAAATAGGTTTTGGCTTATATTGGACTTGAAAGGACAGTTTCCGGAATTTAAAATATTTGATCAAAATCAACGGTCAGGATTTAACCTTTGAAACCGCATTAAATGCAGCATCATTTATATCCAATCATAGGCTAAACGTGCAGCTTTTGTTCTGACATCAAAATTACGCTGACATAATCCTTAAATATATTCCCACTCATAGAAAACGACTGTGTTGTGTCACTTAGCTCATAAATAATTCAGCTAACTTCCAAAATGACTTAACTCTGCTTCTCTCTTCACATTAGTTCACTTAGCTGTCAGCTAACTCGATACAACCGATTTCCCGTCTTGGTTGTTTCATTTGGTAAATATGAAACTCGCTTATTTTTCTTTCTTTCTTCTTTATCTCTGTTTGATTGAGTCTTCTCGAGTGTCCTAACTCATCTCAATTAACCCTAGCTCATTCTTAAGCCTTCAAATCTTGATTCAAATAGAGGCTTTGTGAATATGTCAAATCGCTTATTAGTTGAGATATATTCCAAGGCGATGTCTTTCTTTTCAACATGAGTAATTACATTAGCACTAGTGTTATCACACATAATTGGAATTTCTCTTTCTTCTATATCATAGTCTCTCACCGTTGTTTCATCCAGAGAACTTGGGCATAACAAATGCTGCGCATCTATTTACTCTACTTCACCATGTGGATGTAGTTATTGAATTTTGTTTCTTAGAATGTTTGATCTCTCGTGTGTCATTTGTACTTCTCTCTCTTGCTTCCTCAACCTTTTATAGTTCTCATTTGAAAATTTGCTCGTTGATGAGATAGGCTATTTTCAAATGACACTTTCTTGTTCGTTGGCTTGTCTTTTCTCGACCTGCAACATTGTGATGTTGACCCTTCCTCGTATTAAATGGCTCTACAGCTTTTCAGTGTCTGACACAAGCTTCAGTGTTTCCCATGGTTTATTCCTTTTGTACATTTCTGGGCCAAACACCTTAAGACAGGGCAACTTGGACTTATTACTATATCGAGTAATATTCTTGACTTCCATCTACCGGATCATTGTCGTCGACTTGACTTGATCACGCTTTACCACTTTGACTTGAGTCTGCTTCATCCTTTAAGGAAAGACTTAATCGCGGTTCAACTGGTAGACTTAGCTCTTTACTAACTTGATTGACACTTCTTCAACCTTTACACAACTATTCCTCAGCTGGATCTCCTTCAGTCGAGTCTGTGCCTTCCATCTTGACCATACTCAGCTGACACATAGCTGGGTCTTCACTTCAGTCTTCAGTTGACTTTTTGCGTTTTTCGACATAGCCGATTTCACTCACTCATTCATCCTATCTATAACAAAGTAGGAATACAAGGAAAATGGGGTGACAACTTCCTATTCTATGTTTCACATGGTATCATCAAAATCTTAACAATAAATTTCCTAACAAAAGTTTTATGTTGTTAATGGATTCCCATAATCTATTTTATAGTCAAGTGTTCCTGATGGACATTCCAACAACATGCATTACTCAATTCATGTCGAGGAACATCATCTTGGTTCCCAACCTTGATGTTTTCATTCCATGCATACACCGAATATTGATCAACCCATTTTAAGCACACCTACATTCATCGAACAACACGAGAGAAAGATGTCCGTAACCTAATATCCATTAACACGGATCTAGCATAGTTCCCAACGCTGTAGAGGACCATTAACCTGATTTTGGTTGTGATTGGGGTGAAGATAGATCAAGATTTACGAGAAATAGATCATGACGACGATAATTGTGATAGTGGTGGTGGTGGTGATAATGTTACTACTGATGAAGTTGCTAAAGGTGATGAAGGTGTAGGTCCCGGGGTGTGAGAGTAAGGTTTAGAAGGGGGGTTGAATAAACCTTACCAACTTTTCGATTTAGTCCTTTTAAGATAGTTCGAGTTAATACTTCACAAACTAAGTCCTTGATGGACAACTAAGTTAGTTAACCAACGAGTTAGCCACTCAACGCACTCGACTAAGCCGTTGATAGAATAACTCACCGCTTAGTCTAAGGCTTAACTCAACTGTGATATGTTTTCATTGAGAAGACTTAACACCCTTGAATTTGGTTTAAGTTTTTTTTTTAACACTTGGTTTTAGCACTTTGTTAAATATCAATCGGATAGCAAATTTATCGTGAGATATAAAGTAATATGCAGAATTGAAGTGTTGAAATGTAAATGTTACAATAAATTTTATAGAGGTTCGAAAATGGGGTAATTCTTCTAATCCTCTCTTCTCCAACTCCTGGAGGAATCCACTAAGTATTGATCGAGTACAAAGTGGTTATCGGTCCGATGCAAGTCTTGATCACACAAATGACTTGATCCTTTGGGACTCGATCTGGAGATGCCTTGGTCACACAATCGGCTTCTCGTCCGACTCAGCTTCTTCACAGGGCAATCGCTTTGCTACTACAGCTCACTTGCTCAAGTTTCTTGTATTTGATCACTAAGCCATGCAATAGCTTGAGACTGGTTCGACCTTGAACCTTTATATAGTTTTCTCGTGGAATGAGGACCCCTTGGATTCTTCAAATGTTTCCTCTTCAACTGATTGAAGTCGTCTTTCCTTCACGGGTAAGTGTTGGATTGATTTCCTTCAAGTTTTGGCTTGAGGATTAAGCTTGAATGATTTGAGAATATTTTGTAGGTTACTGACTCAATTGATAGCTTGAATGTTCGTAGTCAAGGTAACCTCTCGTTTTTTCTCAAATTGATTCCTCGGCCTTTTATAGTGTTCTTTTGAAAATCGCCCGTTGAAGAGATAGGCTAATTTTCAAAAGACATTTGTGGTCGTTGGCTTGTCTTGTTGCGATCCTTGAAATTGACATTTCCTCGTATTGAATGAACCTTGACTTTTGAGTTCGACACACAGTGCGGTGCTTCCCATTGGTTTATTCCTTTTTCACGCTTCGGGACGAGCACTTTAAGAAAGCGCAAGATGGAAGTATTACTTGTTTAAGTAACTTTCTTGACTTCACGTAAAACGGATCCTTTTCGATTGTCTTGACTTGACTACGACTCTTTAACTTCCCCAGATGACTTCGAGTCAGCTTCCAATCATTGGATGACTCATCTGTCACTTCAACTTGAGACTTGGCTATCTTGGGTTGACTTGACTGACACTTTTCACAGCTGCATCTCAGCTGATACTTCTCCAGTCGAGTTCCTGTCTTCTCTTCCTTGCCATACTCACCAGATTGTATCACAAATGAGTTTTCATTCTAGTCTTCAGTTGACTTCTTGTATGTTTAGGCATAGCTGACATAATTCAGCTCGAACAACCCTATCTATTATAATGCAAATTACAAAGAAAATGGGGTGCCAACTTTGTAGTCTAAGTTTTACATGGCATTCATCAAAATCTAAAAATAAATTTCCCAACAATTTCCCCCTTTTTGATGATGCCAAAACTTAAAGCATACATACAAAATGTAAATGTCAAAGATACATACAGATAGTGCAGTAACAGAGAATGTATGCGTAGAATCAATGCTTTATTGATCATAACATTTTTGTCCTTTACACAAATCGTTTACAAAGTTATCAGAGCAACCATCTATGTCTAGGCAAAGAAATTAGAGAAATTACAGATTTCTTATTCAATGTACAGAAGACTTACATACTTATGTATTTACAAAAGTAAATTACATGAAGGGGTGGACAACAACACTTTATCTTCTTCGCTCGATCTCATTCTTTCTTCTTCACTCTGTCTTCTTCTCGACCTTTTTCTTTTCTTTCTTTTTCTTGATTGCCTTCTTTTTCTCATATGCTCTTTTGGCAGCATCATCTTTCCTCTTTCTTTCCTGTCTCCGCTGATACTCCTCCCACATCTCATCCTGCTTCTTGTTTTCTTCTTCTAGCCTCTTCGCATATTCAACATTTTTTCTGGCCACTTCCATGTTTGCCACTACATCGTATCCAGCCCAATAGATCCCTCCTTTCTTCCCTGGATCTATGTATTCGATGTTTTTGGGTAGAGGTCTAGGTCTGAAACCTCTTCCTCCACCACTGCTTCTTCCTCTACCTCTGGGCGTATATTGTACTGGGGCCTTCTTCTTCCCAGCTGAGTGGCCAGCAGAGTGACTGCTGCCTGTCAGCTTCTTCGCATAGCTTGAGGCCTTTTTCCCAATACAAGTCCCAGGCTTGGGCCATGGACATGTTTTCAAAATATCCCTGACTCGAGCGTTTTGAATTCATTGATTGATCTTGGCTTGCTTCCGACGCCCGAGATGGGGTCGGTGTCTCTGTCTTTGGAATGCCTCCATATCAAGTTTCGATATCCATCACTCGGGCATCCATCTTTCCTTCCACCTCCTTCATCCCCGCTTCTACTATTTTTTGCTTTTCAGCCATGGGTACTACGGAGTGTTGGAGCGCAAAGTCATCGGAGTTTGCGATGATATCGCCAGCGATGACAAATCCTTGTTGAGGGTTTTAGCAATCATCAATGTCATATCTTTCAAACCTTCCCCCTCAACAGATTTTTCCTTCTTCTCTCTTTCTCGTTCCTCACTGTCTTCTCCTTCACAGTTTGTGTCCTTCTTCTCGCCTTCACATCCTTTTCACGCCTTTAGGTATTCCTCTTCCCCCTTTTGGCATCATCAAAGGAGAGAGGAACCCCTGAAACATGCCAAAGAATCACGAAGTCCAAGCGATCGATAGCTGAGTTATGTTTTGAATCTGCTGCAGAGAGGCTTTCAATTCACCTACCACCGCTTCGTTCAGAGAGGAGGCTAAATTTCTTCTCCATGTTCTCCTCCACGCGCGAAGCTCTTTGCGATGAAATTCATGCAGCAGTTCCATTTATGTGGTATGGGAGGTATGCATTCATCAATATTTTCCCCGCATCCTCCTTTTCATGTCAACATTATCAGCGCTCAAGACTAGCATTTTATTGAACAATGTTCTGAAGTATCAAACTTGCTCCACGCGCATTGTCTGCTGTTGTTGCCACCATTCCCGAATCTTGACTATTATTCCTCGCAGACGGCAGAAGATTGGCGTCTCGGTTATTCGCCTCATGTCTAGGAGGCCTGGTGCCTTTCCATCTTCTCTATCTCCGCAAATATGGCCTTGAAAACTTCTCGAACCTCAGCTGTCACCTCTGTCTCAGCTGGCGGCCAAGCAGCGTCAAAGTCGAAATCTGCTGGGACGATGGTGTCTGTTGGAATGACGGGATCAGGTTTATGGAAACATTGTCGATCTGTAGCTGATTCTTCAAGAAGATCAGGTAGCTCCAGAGAGAAAGGGAACGATTCTTCGAACGGATCATCATGGACAATGGGAATATGTTCAATGGTAACTCGTGCCCGTGATGTGCCCGGTTGCGTCGATTCTGCTGCAGCTTGGGGAGCCTGCGCAGTTGACTGTGTTTCAGCTGTGGTCTGTTGGAGTATTGACCCAGCTGGCTGAGCCTCAGCTGTCTCAACAGCTTCGTCGGTCTCAGCTGATTTTTCCATTTGAGTTGACTGGTCCTCGGCCGTATCAGTGGCGTCATCGGAAGATGATGAGATTTGTAGAGGTGGCTCATCATCGAAATTGAAGGTTTGGCGAGTAGCCTTAAGATCGGACTTACTCGTGCTTGGGAGAACATTTGTCTTAGGAATCGTGAAGAGCACTTATCTCCTTTTCAGATGCATCAATGATAGTAGGAGGGTTGTTCTGTGCTTCTGCCTCTGTACCTCGGGAAGTCTCAACCTCCCGTAGGCCTTCAATACCTCCTGCAGTCTCAACTGCAGCGGGGCCTTGGACAATCCCTTCGGCTGCATTCAACTGTCTTAGGGTCTTCATTGGTGGCATCCACCGAGTCTCAACTCCATGGATTGCACTTTCATTGCCAGTGTTAACTCCCGGGCGAGATCCATCTCAGGCCTCTCTTTGCTTGGCGAAAGTCATTGTCCTTCAAAGCGGTTGGCACTTCACCGAGACAGTCTCAACTATCTCGAGCCTCTTCGACAACTTGCTTTGTGTATCTGTTTGTGTTTCCGTTTCCACTTCGCCTCCGAGATTCGTTGTGGAGTCACCGCAACATTCTCGACCTAGCTGCAGGAGAGAGTTTACCCTCACTCAGTGCGCACCACCGAGTGACTTGGAATGGGGTCACTCTTCTCCGGACTCCCAGCTGTTTCCTTTGAGTGTGCGGCCGTTGGGGCGGGTGGTAAAACACCTTCATGAGGGGTTGGCTCGACTTGGGTCCCCAAGTTCCTGGTTTCATCGCCATTTCCCTTAACGCCTTCATCGATTGGTGGGAAGTGGTGGCAAAGAACAACAGATGGCAATCTGCCGCACCACTCCCATAGGGTCAAGTTCTAGCCGTGATTTGGAAGACTCCCCGGTCCTTCCATTAACCGTTGCTCATGTAGGACCCTAGATTCCGCATGGCTTCTTGCCGTGCATCTCCAATTCTTCTCAGAGCGAAAGAATAGGGTTGAGATCCTCATCACTCTCGAGAGGACGTCAAGATGAGGATGTGTATGATCGATAGTTCGATGGGGGACAAATGTTGGCCTTCTCACGAGCTTCAACTTCCTCTCGCTCTGCTTCTCCTTGTCTTTGAAGATCTGCAAGAAGATATCCGCGATTTTTCTTCATCCATTGCTTGGACCACTATGGTCAAACCGAAAAATTCAACAGCTTCTTCTTCTTCTTCAATAAACTCCGGTCTTTGAATCGTTCCTTGATCGACTTCGGCTTCCACTTCCTCCATTCTCGCAGGCGATTTTGGATGTCCGGATATGGTGGGGATAGGATCATCACATCATCATCTTCTTCATCATTATCTCCCCGTTGCCCTTCCTTTTCGGAATAAAAGGCAACATACTCACCGCTCAACTCTTCAACTCCTTGATCGGACAGTGGAGATATAGTCCTCGTCAGAGAGATTCTCGATGTCTCGGCTACTCCTTGTTCTTCAACCTGCCCTGTCCACACTGGGTCTTCGACTTGCCTCTGCTGATCGGCTTAAGGACTTGGCGATTGCATCAATAATCTCTCGAGACTCTACTTCTCCAATTTTTTAAATGATCTGTTCACCGAGTGGCGGACTCGTTGTTTTCTCAAGCTCGATCGCTTGAAGAGTCTTCTTCTTTTGGTTCTTACGAGAGGAATTTCTGTTCGGATGTAGTTTCCTCCGAGTCCCGGCGGCGGGGGCGATCTTGTGTCTTTTTCGAGGAGCGGCCTTCTCGGCTTATCGATCCTCCTTTTCTTAATAACTGGAGAAGGCATTTGGGATTCCTTCTCCATCGCGGCCGCAGGGCGGGTGACTCAAATTGTAGGGGCATGTGCATATTTCTTTTTCTTTTGTCAGCAGGGCAACAGTCTTCTTTGCTTTGCGGTGCGGGCAACCTTCTTCTAGGAGAGAGGAGGAGACATCTTTTTCTTCATGGCCACCGATTCCCCTTTACTCGTGATTCCCCTTTACTTGGCGTACGCCCTCTTGGCGTCGCTCTCTTACGTGCTCAGGAAGGTTCGATCGGAATATTTTCTTGTTTACATGGAACGCCTTTCCATGTCGAAGAGGGATTCCCTTCACTTCCATCATCCGACCATATCCCAAAGATTCTCCAAACGAACCATCCTCCTTGAAGGATTTATTCCCAATATTCTCGCAGTAGTCTGCGTATACAAACTCGGACAGTTCACCTTCTTCTCCTCCATGATCGCAGCCATCACGATCAACTTGGTTTTGGACGGTGATTAAAGCTTCCAAACTTAATATCTATGCATTTGGCAACAATGTCTAACAGCTTGTGGTAATCCTCCTTCAAACTTCTTATCACCGTAGACAACCTTTGCAAACAGAGAGTCGGGTTTGGCTACTTCCTTCCATGCAAAGCCCAGGTTTACATCCGCTTCTTAGATCTCCCAAGCACTCCTTCACCAGGTAGCAAGTAAAGCTTTCAAATCCTTGGCAGCGATGATTTTGACTTCTTCCCGTGAACAGAGGACTTGATGCCCTCGTCGTGAACTTCAGCGTTCACATAGAATCGCAACCTCTTCCACGTAGGTCATCCGAAACTCCATCGTGAGAAAAGGTTTCATCCAGTTTTTTCCAACTTCTCTCCTATTTTCTTCACAAGGGTTTCGTCGACTTTTGTTTGATTAGACCTTCAAAATCCACAAGAGACCCGTGTTGATTTGCTTTACCATCTTGACAAAATCGTAAGTAGATGCCATTTCTTGAAGATTTACCGAACGAAACTTTGAAAATAAGCTTTGAAGGTTTGTAAGGTTTTGAGAGAAAAACTTCTTTCTTTGCTTTTGAGTGAGATGAACAGTTTTGGTAAAGTGAGAGAAAGTCAGACGAAATGGTATATGTATGGGTTATGAAAGGACGTGCGGGCGGTTTATGAAATTTGATCAAGATCAACGGCTCAGATTTTGCACATTGATTAACATTTAATTTCTCGCATTTAATGCGGCAAAGATATATATCCAATCATGAGCTTGGTATGCGACTTTTTTTTGATTGTACACGCCATAATTATGCTTTGACGTCATTCTTAAAAACATTCCCGCTTAGCGGGAACAATCTGCGTTTTTGTCACTTTGCTCATAAATGACTCGAGCTTGCTTCTTAGCCGATTCAACTCTTCTTCTCTCCATTCACATCGTGACTCAAATTTGTCACCAACTCGTTGCGGTGACTCTCCGATCTGGTGATTCACTTAGTTGTTTCGAGAGCTCCGCTCTTTTTCCATCTTTTCATGTTCCATCTCTTTTCTTTGAGTCTTCCGAGTGTCAACTCACTCAATTAACCCTAATTCATGCTTGAGTTCTTCAAATCTTGATTCACATAATGGTTTTGTGAATATATCAAATTAACTGTTTATCGGTTGAGATATATTCCAAATATTTTGTCCTTCTTTTCAACATGGTCTCTTATGAAATGGTATCGACATCAATGTGCTTTGTTCTTGAGTGTAACATAAGATTTTGAGTGATTGCAATAGCACTTGTGTTTGTCACACATAATTGGAATCTCTTTCTCTTCAACATCATAATCTCTCACCGTTGTCTCATCCATAAGACTTGGGCACAACAAAATACCGCAACTATGTATTTTGCTTCACCATGGATGTGGCTATTGAATTTTTCTTCTTGTTGAACCAGAAATTAACCTATTTCCAAGCATTTGACATGTACCAAGTACTTTTCCTGTCAACTCTACATCCAAAGATAGTCGAATCAAATAACCAATTAGCTTGAATCCACCTTCCTTTGGATACCATAAGCCAACTTCTTGCTTCCTTTAAGTATCTCAATATTCTCTTGGCGCTACTGATCATGTGACTTTCTTTAGGAGCAGATTGAAATCTTGCACATACACCTACAACAAAGGTGATGTCCGCCTACTTGCCGTGAGATATAGCAGCTTATCCAATGAGTGCTCAGTATCTTGTTTGATCCACAGGCTTTTTCCATTTGCATCCATATCCATTTTGACCGATGTATTCATTGGTATTTTTACGTAAGACTTCTCTTCCATACCGAAATTCTTCATTAGTTCTCTCGGTGTACTTTGTCGACTTATGAAGGTTCCATCCTTCACTGTTTTACTTGAAGTCCTAGAAACAATGTCGGCTCTCCCATCATGCTCATTTCAAATTTGCTTTGCATGAGGTTTGAGAATTTATCACATAGCTCTTTGTTTGTGGAACCAAAAATAATGTCGTCCACATATATTTGAAGAAGCAAAGATACTCTTCCCATCTTGAATTCTCAAGAATGCTCTATCTACTTTGCCCTTTGTGAATCCGTTCTCGATCCAGGAATTGTGATAATGTATCATTCCATGCTCTTGGTGCCTGTTTCAATCCATATAGAGCTTTCTTGAGCTTGTACACTTTATCTCCAAGAGTCTTTTGCTCAAATCCTGGAGGTTGTTCAACATATACTTCTTCTTCCAATAATCCATTCAAGAATGCACTTTTTACATCCATTTGATATACAATGAAGTTCTTGTGTGCAGCATAGGCAAGAAACATCCTTATTGCTTCTAATCTTGCAATAGGGGCAAAGGTTTCTTCAAAATCTATTCCTTCTTCTTGGCAATACCCTTTGGCTACCAATCTTGCCTTGTTTCCTACCACACAACCTTCCTCATTCATCTTGTTTCGAACACCCATTTTGTGCCAATAACATTTTGATGGGTAGGTCTTTGAACCAATTCCCACACTTTGTTTCTTTCAAACTCGATTCACTCTTCTTGCATGGCTTGATTCCAATGTGTGTCATCAAATGCTTGTGACACATCTTTTAGTTCTATTTGAGAGATAAAACAAGTGAACATAGCTTCTTGTTGAGCTCTGGATCTGGTTCTTACACCTTCTCTTACATTTCCAATGACTAGTTCTGGTGGATGATCTCTCAGCCATCTTACATCTGGTTGGAGTAAGTTAGCTGGATTCAGTCGTCTTGCAGCTGTGTTATTTTGATCAACTCTCTCGCCATCACTTAGCCGCAAATTTTCCAAATGTCTTTGAGATTCAAATGTCTCATCTTCATCTTGGTTTATAAGTCCGACTTTTCACTTCAACATAGGGACTCTTCTGCATAGTTGGCTGATTCAGCTTATCAGCTAACTCTTCAATGTCTTCTTCATTTACCTTAGGTTCATCAAACACCACATGGATGGATTCTTTTGTAACCATTGTCCTCTTGTTGAGCACTCTATAGGCTTTACTTTCAGCTGAGTATCCCAAGAAGATACCTTCATCAGCTTTAGCATCAAAAGCCTTTAAATTGTCTTTGCCATTATTGTGGATGAAGCATTTGCATCCAAATATTTTAAAATATGGAACATTTGGCTTTCTCCCTGTCCAAATCTCATAGGGAGTCTTTTTCAGCTGTCTGTTTATCATGCATCTATTTTGAGTATAGCATGTTTGTGTTTATTGCTTCAGCCCAAAATCTTTTAGGTAGCCCTGTTTGACTAACATGGTCCTTGCCGCTTCTTTGAGAGTTCTGTTCCTTCTTTCTCGCAATTCCATTCTCACGTGGAGTCCTTGCCGAGATAGTTCCCGAGGAATACCATTTTCAATACAATACTCGAGTTATTATTCCATTGACAAACTCGGTTCCTCCGCCATCGATCTAATCTTGATAATGGTTTGACTCTTCTCATTTTGAATTCTCTTCATCACCGTTTGTGTAGCTTCTCGCAAGGTTTCTTTCTTCTTACACATGAAAATTGTCCATGTATATCTTGAGTAATCACCTACTACCACCAAGGTGTATTTCTTTTCTCGCTTATGCTAGTTTGGTTCAATCGGACCAAATAGATCCATATGTAACAGTGCAATATTCTTGTTGAAGATGGACATGTCTTTTCTTTGAATGATGATTTGATCTCGCTTTCCCATCCGCATGCATCACATGCACTCTCCTTCTTGTATACCGAGTCCTGGAAGTCCTTCTACAAGATTACTTCTTGCAAGTTTGTTAATAGTTTTGAAATTCAGGTGACTCGCTTCTTGTGCCACATCGAACTTGATTCGGCCGTGTTCTTTGCTAGTAGACAAGTGCTTGGTGTTGCGCTTGACCAATCCACCACATACATGTTCTTTTGTCGCATCCTTGTAGCACTACTTCATTAGATTCATGTTCTCTATTTGGCACACTCCCATACCGAATCCAACATTATAGCCCTTGTCACGAGTTGACTTATGCTTAGTAAGTTGAAATTGAGGCCTTCAACATATGCAACATCCGTAATTTCTAATCCATTTTCTTGATGGATCTAATGCCTCTTATTTCTCCTAGAGCTTCATTCCTCCAAATATAACTTTTGCACCTCTAACCTCCTAGAATTTTGATAGATTTTTCTTGTTTCCTCGTCATGTGTCCGGAACAACCACTATCCATGTACCAGGTTTCTTGGCACTCTGCTTCGCCTCCTTGAACCCGCAATCAAGGAAATTAGGTTTTAGGTACCCATACTTGTCTCGGGTCCCGAGGGGTTAGTATTGTAAGATGATCCAACCAACCTATACCCAAATGATTTGACTCTAAAAGGTTGCCATCTATCTCGTGCCATAATCATAATTTACTTTGGAAAATTGCTTGGGGTTTTAGGTTCATACAAATGTCTCTTTTGTCTGATGCATGTGTGTGTGTTTTAGCAATTGCCTTCCTTGGGTAGTTGCGATACCTCCGAGTGTAGTGTTTGGGTGCATATGTGTGCTTTGAGGATAGCTCTTTTGCCTTTGGAATGGCCTTTGGCTTTGAGTTATAGGCCTTTGCCATCTGTGCATGTATTCCATAGATCTTTCTTTGTTTTTCCACATTGTACCAATCACTTGGTTTGGGTAATTTCTACCATTCCCATCATATGTGTTCCTTTTATAGAATTTCTGGGTTTTTGGTAGCTCTGTTTCTTCTTTACATAGTACTTTCTTTTGGAATTTCTTTGAGGAACTCGGCCGATTTCTTCTCACTGCCCTCTCAAAGATACTCAATCGGCTATTTTCCTTTTCCTTTATAACCAAGGCCGGTTTGGTTGTGATTGTGCTTTGGAATGAATGTGTGTGCACCATTTGGAGTTTTGGATTTTTGAGATGCTTCATTGCTTGAAGATCCTTTTTCCAAAATCACTTTGGGAGCTTGACTTAGCATAGAGGAATTAAATCCTAAGCCTGTTTTTATCTCCACATTCTCTTTGCTCATAATAAGATCATCCAAAGATTTAGATGCCTTAGTGAATGAGGCAATCACATTTTTGAGGTTTTTTCCCTCTTTTCAGAAAGGCTATCTCGGCTATTAACTTAGCATTTTCAGCCTTTAGATCTTTATTCTCATCACTGTGTGACTTAGAGTACTCGGCTCCTTAGTCACCGTGAGTTTTGGCTTTTGAGCTGGTTGTTTTCCTCATTTAACAGTGAGTGTGAGAATTTAATGTGCTCAAAGTCTTTCATCGTTTTGCCTAATGAATCATAAAGATCGGTGGGTGATGAAGTGTGTGTGTCACAATCACTATCACTAGAATCAATGAGATGAGTTAGATTGTACCTCATCTCCTTGGTCGTCGTTGGTCTTGTTCTTTGGCCATTAAACATATCAAGGCTTCTTCTTCGAGTCACTGAGTAGTCGGCCTCACTACTTTTCGAGTCGATGTGTCTTTTGATTTGCTGTCTCAACAGTCTCTGAATCAAGGTTGATCCCAATAGATGATCAAAAAGGTTGATTGAGAAATTTTAATTATTAAGAAATAATAATAATAATAATAATAATAATAATAATAATAATACATCTTCGAAATTAAATATCCAACAATTATTCCAAGCATAAACCGAAATAAAAATTAAAGACATAAATCCAAAATTTAGTCTGCTCATAATTATTTAAAATATATATATATAACATAATTTATTCTCGCCATCCACAACATCATATCTTCACCGGATTCCTCAACCCGAAAGTCATGATAATAATAGAGTGAGCTCCATCTCGCTCGATGGGGATATATCTGTCAATATTTAATATAACATGAAAAGCATTCACATAATTACAACAATAAATTCATTAATTTCCTATGCTTCCTCTTTTTCTCTCGATCGCCGCCTCGCATATAGCATTGCGGGTTCACCCCAAGATACGTTTGATCCCTTTACCCTTTTCATGGCCCCTAGCTTATATGAATTTATTTCCTCTTGACATATATTGTAATCAATGAAGTATAATCACGGAACATTAAATAAAGACAAATAATATAGAAATCCCTACCTTAATAATCACAGATACTCGATCTAAAAAAATTGAACGATAAAAGTCCTAGTGCCCGATCCCTTCGTTTTCTATTGTAGAGAATTTAAAAATTGTACAAAATATATGTGGGCTAATCATGTATTTATAGGCAAATTTTTATTTTTATTTCTATTTTTTAAAAAAAAAAACCTAAATTAACCCCTAACAGGGCTAACACAACCCCTAAACTAACCTATAAACTAACCCCTAAACCGACTCCTAAATTAACCCTTACTATTTTGGTAAAAATAAATTGGGATATTACATACTATCCTCTTAATAAAATTTCGTCCTCGAAATTGTTAACTCAATAAATTTTCGGAAACAAAAATATTTTTTTACACAAGGAGTTCTTTGTTTAATATGGAATGTACAGATGCAATAATACTTTTAAAAATGACTACTTGAATTCATACAATGTAATTCTAAAATATGATAATATAATATGACATTTTGAATAGCATGACATAATAAATTGCATACCTTGAGAAATCGACGAGATATGACGGAGGTGGATGTCACTAGACTATTTTCTTTTAAAAATATTTGAAAAACATTTTTTCTAATCGAGTCTACAAATCGTAGACCTGCTCCGATACCACTTGTAACGACTCCAATTTTATTAAATTAAATTACTCTAAAAATATTATTAAGAAAACACAAATTTATAAATTAAAATGATTCCAATAATGATCAAAAAGGTTGATTGAGAAATTTTAATTATTAAGAAATAATAATAATAATAATAATAATAATAATAATAATAATAATAATAACAATATTATTAATAATAATAATAATAATACATCTTCTAAATTAAATATCCTACAATTATTCCAAGCATAAACCAGAAAATAAAAATTAAAGACATAAATCCAAAATTTAGTCTCGCTCATAATTATTTAAAATATATATATATATATATAACATAATTTATTCCGTCATCCACAACATCATATCTTCACCGGATTCCTCAACTCGTAAGTCATGATAATAATAGGAGTGAGCTTCATCTCGCTCAGTAGGGATATATCTGTCAATATTTAATATAACATGAAAAGCATTCACATAATTACAACAATAAATTCATTAATTTCCTCTGTTTCCTCTTTTTCTCTAATCGCGGTTCCGCATATAGCATTGCGGGTTCACCCCAAGATACATTTGATCCCTGGACCCTTTTCATGGCCCCTAGCTTATATGAATTTATTTCCTCTTGACATATATTGTAATCAATGAAGTATAATCATGGAACATTAAATAAAGACAAATAATATAGAAATCCCTACCTTAATAATCACAGATACTCGATCTAAAAAAATTGAACTATAAAAGTCCTAGTGCCCGATCCCTTCATTTTCTATTGTAGAGAATTTAGAAAATTGTACAAAATATATGTGGGCTAATCATGTATTTATAGGCAAATTTTTATTTTTATTTCTATTTTTTAAAAAATAAAAACTAAATTAACCCAAACAAAGCTAACACAACCCCTAAACTAACCTATAAACTAACCACTAAACTAACTCCTAAATTAACCCTTACTATTTTGTTAAAAATAAATTGGGATATTACGCTGACCAACATTGCTTTTTTTTTTTTGTCTTCTTTTCTCTCAAGACTCTTTCTTTCTCTTCATTCATGTATTTGTTGACTACAGGATATGGGCAATCAATGGCATAGTGACCTGGTTGCAGCCTAAAGATAGATTCTCAACTTTTTGTTCACTCTTTCCATTCTCGGATTGTCACCTCTTTGGTACTCGACCTTTTGATGCTCTCGCTCTCTTGGGTGTCTTATCTTCCCTTGACTTGGACGGAGCCGAGTGTCTTCCTGGAGGATTCACCTTTGCCTTTTTGTAATTCTTGTTGAAGAACTTGTTAAATCTTTCAACCATTAAGGCAATCTCCTCCGATCGATGACTTCTTTGCCTTGACTCTTTTCCCATCTCTGACTATTAGAGCAAAATTGTTTTGGGCACAACTATCTCTTCTTGGTCTTTTCTTTTTGCTCAAATTCGTAGGCTTTAAGATCTGAGAATAGCTCATGGTTGGATGTTTTTGATAGGTCCATGGAATGCCTCAAGGCCATGACCTTCATTTCCCACTCAGCTGGTAGACTTCTTAGAATCTTCATACACATTTCCTTCTGTGTATATTCTTTTCCAAGCCAGATAACTCATTTGTAATTTCGTGAATCGAGCATCCAGTTGATCCAGGTTTTCTCCTGCAAGCATTTTAAAGTTTTCAAATTTTTGTACAAAGAATAGATAGCTTATTTTCCTTGATTCGCTCGTAGCCTTCACAAATCAAGGTTAGCTTATCCTGATTTCTTTGGCCGTCTTGCATGATTTGACTTTGTTGAACATAGCTTTGTCCAACGTCTTGTAAAGGATGTCCTTGGCTACATTGTCTAGGTTGTATCTTTTTCTATCATCATTTGTCCATTCACTCGGGTTTTTCAACCATAGCAGTCCGGGAGCAACATCTTCTTCTCCTTCAAATGCGCAGCTCTCCTTGCGTACTGTGTTCACTTTTACAATTTGTAGTGGCCCATCTTCTATTACTATCCACATTTCATCGTCTAATGCCGATAGATGAGTCTCGTATCACGAATTTTCCAATCATCAAATTCCTCAATTGTGAACATATGGATGCGTGTCAAATTTGCTTCCATGATAGTAACTTTGCTAAATAAAAGAGTTTTGAAAGATCAAGTGCTAAAGCAAGCTTTGAAAGATTAGAGATCTAGTTCGATAACTTGTCGGAAGGTTCAATGAACCAACCGCTTCGATACTACTTGTAGGTCCCAAGGGGTGTGAGAGTAAGGTTTAGAAGGGGGTTGAATAAACCTTACCAACTTTTCGATTTAGTCCTTTTAAGATAGTTCGAGTTAATACTTCACAAACTAAGTCCTTGATGGACAGCTAAGTTAGTTAACCAACGAGTTAGCCACTCAACAAACCTCGATCGAGCCGTTGATAGAATAACTCACCGCTTAGTCTAAGAGCTTAACTCAACTCGTGATATGTTTTCAGCGGAAGACTTAACACCCTTGAATTTGGTTTAAGTTTGTTTTAACACTTGGTTTTAGCAATTTGTTAAATATCAATCGGATAGCAAATTTATCGTGAGATATAAAGTAATATGCGACTGAAGTCTTTGAAATGTAATTGACACAATAAATTTTATAGAGGTTCAAGATGGGGTAATTCTTCTAATCCTCTCTTCTCCAACTCCGGAGGAATACACTAAGTATTGATTAGAGTACAAAGTGGTTATCATCGAGATGCAAGTCTTGATCACACACGGTGACTTGATCCTTTGGGACTCGATCCGGAGATGCCTTGGTCACACAAACACCGGGCTTCTCGTCGCCTCGACTTCTTCTTTCTTCAAGGCAACCGCTTTGCTACTACATTTCACTTGCTCAAGTTTTTGGATTTGATCACTAAGTCCTCCAATAGCTTGATATGGTTCGACCTTGAACCTTTCTACAATCCTCTGTGGAATGTAAACCCCTTTGATTCTTCAAATGTTTCCTATTCAATCGATTGAAGTCGCTCTTTCCTTCACAAAGTGTTGGATTGATTTCCTTCACGCTTTTGGCTTGAGGATTAAACTTGAATAATTTGAGAATATTTTGTAGGTTACAACTCAATTGATAGCTTGAATGTTCGTAGTCAAGGTAACCTCTGTGTTTTTCTCAAATTGATTCCTCGGCCTTTTATAGTGTTCTTTGAAAATCGCCCGTTGAAGAGATAGGCTAATTTTCAAAAGACATTTGTGGTCGTTGGCTTGTCTTGTTGCGATCCTTGAAATTGACATTTCCTCGTATTGAATGAACCTTGACTTTTCGTAGTTCGACATAGGTGCGGTGCTTCCCATTGGTTTATTCCTTTTGCACGCTTCTCGGGATCGAGCACTTTAAGAAAAGCAATATGGAAGTATTACTTGTTTAAGTAACTTTCTTGACTTACGTAACGGATCCTTTTCGCTTGTCTTGACTTTGATTGCGGTTCTTTAACTTCCCGGATGACTTGAGTCGCTTCCAATCATTGGATGACTCATCTTTCACTTCAACTTGAGACTTGGCTATCTTGGGTTGACTTGACCGACACTTTTCACAACCGCATCTCACCGATACTTCTCAGTCGATTTCTGTCTTCTCTTCCTTGCCATACTCAATCAGATCACAAATGAGTCTTCATTCTAGTCTTCGATTGACTTCTTGCATGTTTAGGCATAGCGACTTAATTGACTCAAATGTACCTATCTATTACAATGCAAATTACAAAGAAAATGGGGTGCCAACTTTCTAGTCTAAGTTTTACATGGCATTCATCAAAATCTAAAAATAAATTTCCCAACAGAAGATAATACTCATTTTGAAGATGACCATCAATGACCAACGTCTTTGATTAAGAACTTTGTGAGTGGAGACGCAACGAAGAGAAATATTTGGAGACAATCAAATATCCATACAAATGTCCTGGTGAGGATATCTTGAATGTGATTATTGTTAGGAAATTTATTGTATAGATTTTGATGATGCTTAGAAAACTATGTACGAGGAAGTTGGCACACCAATTTTTATGTATTTTTGGCTAAGTAATAGATAGGACTTAGGCCGACACAAAACAACTAATTATCCACTCATAAGACTTGCTAAAGGCGTTTCGAAGACTTGTAGCCGAGTAATGAAGATTCAACAGAGTCTCAAAGAGTACCTTTTTTCGAGAGAACTCTTAGCGGACTATACCAACCATGTCAAAGCAAGAGACTTGAAATGAAGACTTACTCGGAAGACTTACATCTCAAAAGACTCAAGATTCAAGAAAAAGGGGTAAAGCGGTGAAGGATTAAGTCAATTAGATGAGATCCATTGAACTGAGTCCAAGAAGTATTTACATTAAAAACATCGAAATACTATGTTTGACCATAAAAATGCGAAGGCATTTATGAAGGCAAAAGAGGTTTGACCAATACAAGAGCACCTACAAACCGCAATGTTTGAGAATTCTACGAAGACAAAAGAATATAAGGAAGAGTCAACATCAAAGCCGCAAGAAAGGACATGCCAATTGTCCAAAGTGGTGGGATTTGAACTTGTTTATCTCTTCAACGAACAAAATTCAATTCCACACTATAAAAGCCGAGGAAAATTCAGAGAGAAACAAGAGACACAAGACACAAAAGAACAAGCAAAATCTGAAAGAGAAAACTCTCTTGAGCTAAAAACTCGATATTCTCAAGCCTTTTTAGAACAACTTATCCAATACTTAAATGGAAGATCAATGCCATAGTAATAGTTGAAGACGAAAACTTTGTGAAAATAAATCGGGTTCACACCGCTTTGAAGTGAAAGAGTATAGTTGGTTTTTGTCAAACCAATGACTAAAGATTGTAAGAGGATTGTGTGATCAAGTCTTGCCCTCTCCAAAGGAGTCAAGTAACTACGGGGTCTAGTGAAGAGTCGGTACAGTGGAGGTAGGTTGTGTGATCAAAATCGCTAGGATGATTTGTACTTTGTATCTAAAGTTACTTGATACATAGTGAGTTCCTCCTAGAGTAGGAGAAGGGGTGCACGTAGAGGAATCACCCCATCATCGCACCACTAAAAATATTTGTGTCTTTAAATTCCTGTAGTTTACATTCTTATTTATATTGCTAATTTATCTTGATTAATAACTCTCTGTAAGATACTTGTGTTGATTGCAAAACATCTTAAGGGTGTAAGACTTTTGATTTTGTTAAAAAGAAAACAAATTTTCTAAAAGTTATTTTTTTGAGCCGAGTTACTCTATCAACAAATTCCACAAGACTTACTTGACACCCCTTGGGATCTCCAAGTTTTATTAGAGTGGTTGGTTCAAAGAACCTTCCGCACCGAGTTCTTGAACTAGATCTCTCTTTTCAAAACTATCAACACTTTAAGTTTTATGTTCTTAAAGAATTATTAAAAATGGAAGTAAATCTAACTCGCATTCCTATATTTACCATTGATGAATTTGATGACTGGAAAATTTGTATGCAGGCACACCTATCTCGCTTTACATGATGAGATGTGGTTTGTGATCGAGGATGGCCCCATCAAGATCAAAAAGATAAGTACAGTTGCTACAAGTGATGTTGTTGCAGGAGAGGATGGCGCTGCTGCTGGTGCAGTTGATGAGCCTAGAAGTGAATGGACAATTTGGGACAAAAAGGCATAACTGGAAAATGTTTCCAAATATATATTGTACAGACCCTAGACAATGCCATGTTCAACAGGATCAAATCATGCAAGACATCTAAAGAAATATGGGATAAGGTGACTTTCATTTGTAAAGGATGGAGTAGATTAAAGAAAATAAGCTTATTCTGGCAGTGCTAAAATTTGAAAACATCAAAATGATGATAGGAGAATCACTGGATTAGTTGGATGAAAAATTCACAAAGATAACAAATGAGGCTTTCAATGAGTGGGAAATAAACGTCATGGCAATGAGTCTTTCAATGGACCTCACAAAGATGTCTAACCATGAAATGTTCTCAGATTTGAAGGCATATGAGTTTGATCTTAAAATGAAAAAGCTGGATGAAACTATTGCACCCAAGACTACTGCATTGAGAGTAGGTGACTCAAATATAGCAGATTCAAAGGAGATCATTGACAGGGAACAAATAGCCCTCATGGTCAAAAGATTCAACAAGTTCTTCAAGAAAAACTTATGAGTGGAATAAGGAAGAATCCTCAAGGAGACATTTAACTCCATCAAAAGGAAAATAGGAAAGAACACCCAAGAGAGCTCACAAGAAAGTAAAAGACTTGTGCTGGAACTGCAGACAACCAGGTCACTTTGCAGTTGACTGCCCCACCAGTCAACAAATATAGGAACGAGAAAGAAAAAAAACCTTCAGAGAAAGTAGAAAGGAAAGAAAGAAAGCCATGGTGATTGAAACTGAATCTGCCAAAAGAAAAAGAAGCAGAATAGTTAGACAACGGTGAAACTGAATACTCATCTGATACTGAGGAAGATTCTCTAATTTATCTTATGGCCAAGGAACATGTAGTTGAGGGAGTCCCTAACTCATCTGATTCAGATTGTGATGATAGTGATCATGACATGCGCATATCTTGACCCACATATCTTTATGATTCATTAGGAAAAATGATGAAAGACTTTAAGCACATTAAATCCTCACACATACTCATAAATGAGGAAAATGGCCAACTCAAAAGTAAAAACTCACAGCTAACTGAAGAGCTGAGTGCTTTAGGTTAGATAGCTGATAAAAATAAAAAGTTGAATCCAGAGATTGGGCTAATGAAAGCAGTGTTCTGTTAAAAAGAACAGAGAATAGGAACTCAAAAGTGTTATTGCATCACTCAACTCATCATCTAAATATTTTATGAATTGTTGATGATACAAAAGGAAATAGGTGACAAAGCTGGATTAGGTTTCAACTCCTTTGCAAGTGCACAAGTTCCCAAAGTGATCTTAGAAAGAGGCTCATCAAGTAAGAGGGTAGCGATAAATCTAAGACACCATATATTGCACCTGCACATTACCAAACACACACATATGATGGTTTTGGTTATAAAGGAAATAAAAGAAGCCAACTGAGTTCACTGATAAGATTGCTGAAACAAAATTCAAAGGAGTCAATCAGCAGACTCCAAAGAGAATGTATTCAGTAAAGTACAAACAAAACTATCAAAAACCCCATAACTTTCAAAGAAAGAAATCAAATGATGGGAATGGTAGAAAGTACACCACACAAGCTAATTGGGATCCACTCATGAAATACCAACAGATTACTAAAGGAAACATACCATAATGCCGAAGGCCTAAAGACCAATTCAGTTATTCCTTAGGTAGGCATATCAACACACTCATGCACCTAGATATCGTGCACACAAGGCACAACATTTCCAACACTATCACAAGAATGCAAATACTTACATGCACACACACACACACACAAAAAGATACAGTTGTATGTTGCTAAAACACCCAAGCAGTTTGCAAATATTCATTATAATTATGGAACTCGAAAGATGGCAACCTCTTAGAGTCGAACTTTTGGCCATAGGTTGGTTGGATAACCAAATAATGCTGACCTCAGAGCCACACATATACGGGTACCTAAAGCTTGATTCTTTGATGCAGTTCACAGACAACTCGTGCAAAGAACCCGATACATGGATAGTGGTTGTTCTGGCATATAATCTTGAGATAAAAGCAACCCGCCAAACTTCAAAGAAGTAAAAGGAGCTAAAGTTATATTTGGAGGAAATGAAGCTCTAATGGAAATCAAAGGCACTGGATCAATCAAAAAAGAATCGATTGGAAATCGGGGATGTTGCCTATGTTGATGGCCTAATTTTCAATCTACTGAGCTAATGTTAACTCTATGAAAATGGTACATTGTTGGTTTCAATATGGGATTATATCAAATCAAGGATGCATAAACCAATGAAATTGTGCTATCTCGGGATCATAAAGAAGAATATGTATGTGGTATATTGGTCAACCGCCATTCCAAGGACATGTTTGCTTGCCAAGAGCATAGCTAAATCAAGTTGGTTGTGGCACAAAAAGCTAAGTCATTTGAATTTCAAGACAATCAACAAGCTTGTAAGAAGTCATTTGGTTGAAGGGTTACCGATTCTCGCGGTACAAGAAAGAAAGCATTTGTGATGTTTGTTAGAAAGGAAAGCGATCAAATCATCATTCAAAGAGAAGACAAATGAGAAGAGCCAATCAATCATCAAGATAAAATAAGATAGAGGAATTGAGTTTGTCAATGGGATTATAACTCAGTATTGTGTAAAAAAATAGAATCTCTCACGAGTTATTAGCTGCAAAAACTCTACAGCAAAATGGAGTAGCTGAAAGAAGAAACAAAACTCTCAAGGAAGCCGCTAGAACCATGTTAGCCAAGTTGGATACCTAAGAGATTTTGGCTTAAAACCATCAATAAGGCATGCTATACTCAGAATAGATGTATGATTAACATGCAACTATCCAAATCTCCTATGAAATTTGGACACGGAGAAATCCTAATGTTGGATACTTCCAAGTTTTTGGAAGCAAATATTTTATTACAACAATGACAAAGATCACTACAACATAAATGACATTAGGAAACGCCTAAAAAGTGTTACCTAATAGCCATAAAATATTACCATAGACAAAAGTTAGCACTTTGATCGGGCGCTGCATTTGCCCGTGCTACCTATTGTCTAAGGTATTACTTTTACTAGCTTTTAGTAACGCTTTTTTAAGCGTTACGTTAAGTCTTCTATAGTAACACTTTGAAGTAACACTTCTAAAATGTTACATATTACATCTCATGTAGCACTTTTATACAAAATGTAACACTTTTGATTGTAAAATAGCGTTTTACTGCTTTTAAATCGATGTTTATTAAATAAAAAACCGATGTTGATGTCTTGGGGTGACTTTTTACAACGATTTAAAATCGATGTCGTTTATATGATTTAACATCAATTTAAAAAGCTTCGACAACAGCTTTAAAACCAATGTCCTTTCTATAATAGACATCAATTTCTAAAAAGGTAGAGGTTCAAAATTGATGTTGCTTGAACCAATTTTTACAAATATTTAACTACATTCGCTCTGCTTTTAACAGAGTTGTTGTTTGTTTAATAAAAAGTCTAAAGAAATAGTAACCGAAGAAGATAAGACAATATTACAAATAAGAAAGTGTGAAGCCCCGATTTTTCCAAACATATAATTGATTCTTATTGTCGCCTATGTATTTGATCGACTATTTTACCGCGTCACTTTGACGGGTAATTATTAATAGTATATATATATATATATATATTTGTATTTTATTTCATTTTATTTATTACTTGTGATCATGATCATCATTAATTTATTTCACATTTATGATCACTTGATTGATCATTATTACTATTTTTGTATTTATTAGTCACCTTAGAATTTTAAGAGACTATTTATTTTTTAGACACTTTTACCTTATATAATTAAGATTTTGATTTAGATTAAGTGATCATGAGACTTATAAGTGATCAAGAAAATCACTAATTATTTTGCATTGATATATATTTCATCTATTATCATCAAATTTGGGACAAAAAAATATGGAATTACCATAGTACCCTATAGTGGACGACCATGGTGATGATTTTTGAGTAGAAATATCATCCAACTCTTGTACACTTACACCTTATATTAGTCATCTTGTGTATAATTATACCATAAATTCAAACATTATACACATCACCGCATACACCAATTCTTTAATACTATTTTTCCCAACATGTTGGAGTCTTCCCAACATTTCTTCTCTTTCCATACCTTGCCCATACTTTGACTAGTCTAATTGTCTCCATGCAAGGGATAATTTGCAAGACATAAAATTAATCAAAATTCCTCTCTCCCCCTCCATGGTGGACGGCCAAAATGGCCTATTACACAAAACATTCATTTCATTTTTTCATCAAACACATTCTAACTCTCAAGCCTTTTCTCCAACTTCTCTCTAATCTCTCTCTAAAATTCATTCACATCTTCAAATCTTCAAACAAAAAATCATTCACATCTTCAAACCTTCAAACACCAACTCTTCACATCTTCAAATCTTCAACATAAGTTCTTCATATCTTCAAGTACCACTTCTTCACATCTTCAAATATTCAAACACAAGCCCTTCACATCTTCAAACCCATATTCATATCTTCAAGAACATCTTCTTCCTAACATCAAACATACCTTCTTTCTTCAAATATCTAAACCAAAACAAACAATCTTACCACTTAAACACAAAAAAATTCAACACCCCTATCTTAAGGTAAGAAATTTCACTCCTCAATTCAACTTGAATTCTTACTACTCATCACCTTCTCCTCTTAACTTAAGGTTATATTTTGGATTTTGAGGTACTTAGAAGACCACTTGGAGACATGCACGCATGGTGGTGAAAATTGAAGAGATGAAGAATAACTAGTAGAGAAATTTGGACTACAAGGTAAGAATTGGACACTAGAACCCTTCTTTCTTTTTTTCTTCCTATTTTTTTCAAATTTTAACACCCCTTTTTCATTTTTGAGAAATAGGGGCTGACCTTAGGTGATTTTGGAGTTGAACCAAAATTTCCAAATTTGAAGCTTCAACTAGTTCCAAATCACCTACTACACAAGGTAAAATGTAGTCCTTCCAATTTCCTTATCTCCTTCTTTTCTCCTTGATTTTTCTCTCATTTTCCAATTTTAAGGTGGGTGGAAAAATACTTTCCAACTTTTAGGTGTTTTTATTAAAATGCATGTAGAATTTTGATCATGAGCCCTTGAGATATATAATCTATGTATTTCATGTCAATTTTATTTATCAAATCATGAAAATTCTCAAGAGTTGCTCAAAATTGCTATTTATTGAATTTTAGGTGCATGCATGTACAATTTAATGTTCTATTTGATGAATTCTTGTATGAATTAGACATGCATGTTTATGATCTTTGAAATCCATGTTTTGGATGACTTATAACCTAGAAAAGTCGAGCATAATTGATTAAATTTCAATTTTGGACTTAAAAATGCAAAAATAGAAAATTGGTGGACTAAATTGCAAGAAAATGAAAGTTAAAGGACCCTCTACAAATTTCGAATTTTGGGACTGTACTCAGGTTCAAAAATGACTTTTGGACATTTTAATAAAGTTTTAAGAGTTTCAAGATAAATAAAATCAACCTTTAAAAGCCCAAGGACTAGATTGTAAAATTTTAGAAGTTTGAGGGCTACTTTGCAATTTTTGAAACTGTACCAGTCCTTAATTTTAAAATTTGAAATTTTCACTCTTAAGGGACTGAAAATGACATATTTTAAATGTATTCCAAAAATCCAAGTGTTTAGAGCTTGGAAATTAATTTTACTAAAATTGAGGGACTAAAGTGTAAAAGACTAAACTTGAGGACCCAAATGAAATTTCCTGGACTTATGCAGCCCATGCACCTGGAAATACTAATTTAACTATAACATAATTATATTTTGGATCCAAGGTTCAAATTTCGTAACAATTGGACCCCCTAAAAGCCTTAAAGGCAATTATTTCAAAAGTTAAAGGACCAACACTTATTTCTTTTAAAAACTGATTTTGTCCCAATATCCTACTAACCTTAGTGACATTTTCCAACTAGAATCACATTAAAAGCCCTTCCGGTTTGTGAGTTCCGATTATTTTAAACTTAAGGTCCGAATTGGCAATTTTTACAAATTCAAGGACAATGTGAGAATTTTATAAACACTCGACCTCAAAACTTTAAAACCCGAATCAGTGGACAATTTGGAGAATTTAGGAACTGACCTCATAATTTTTCAAGGTCGGTATATTTATTTATTCAATTTTTAACCACAAACGTTTTGGTTTTTACAAAACGGGGCTAAATTGTAAATTTTCTTTTATAAATGACCTAACTCAAATTATTTTTCCTTTTACTAAAATAGCCCTGGACCTTCTCCGACTTAGAGATTTAATTAAAGTATTTTATTTTCTCAAAACCCTTGACTTATCGGACCGATTCGACCGATTAATACTCAATCGTGGGGCGACTTCCTCGTCTTGCGATTTTGAATCTATAACGGGACTTATGTTCCACCTAATCTTTCAAGATATCGAAGATTGCTTATCCTTCCGATAATCATCTTCATCCAAATAACTCCACCAACGCAATATTGCTACTCGTGAATTTTCAAAAATTTTCCTGAATCGCTTCCCTGAATCAATCATACTCATTGCCTTGGTTGGTATGCATGTACTTGTATTTACTTTCTGCTGAGTCAACTTGGTGTGTCGAGCTCACAGTCGGGATGGATACGTCGGGGGATGGAACCGGAAGCTCGGCTGTTATTCCACTCTTCCGCCCCATCGTCCTAATCCCGCAACCCGAGGGACGGAGTGTCCAAGGGAAGCGGGTCATAGTACTTGAGGTATAATCATGATTATGACAGATCCGAGCCTTGCAAGCTCCACTGTGGATTTTGTCTTTGCCTATGGAGCGATAAGGTGACCGGTCTTGGACCATCCCCGCCGGGAGTTACAAAGAAGAACGAAGAAATCGCTGCTGTCGATCCACACGATTCCGGAGTTATCGGACCTGTTTGGTTGGCGTTACAAATCCGTACGCAACCGCTACTTGTTTTGCATTGGTTGGCGCTACAAATCCGTACGCAACCATTATTTGCCTTGCATGGGATTGGCGTTACATTTCCGTACGCAATCCTACCTGTCTTGCCTGAATCACATAGTGCCTGTGTGACCACGAACTTGTTTTCTCAAACTGATAAGTATATTACTTAAATATATTTATCACGACGCTTGTGGACTGTGTGTGAATTCATGCATCATACTCACGTGTTTTCATATAACTGTTTTCTCGCATTAACTATATATCGCCACATTTGCACACGATCACCCCATCCACTGAGATTTCTGTCTCATCCCCACCTATTTTCTAACCTTAGATGAGGACTTCGTTGAAGATGCTGAACCGACTACGGATTGAGCCCTTGTACTCCGCTTGTTGGATTTACTATCTCTTGTTGTTGATGTCGTCGGACTTGTTACTATTATTTGCTGTTGGACTTACTACTTCTTCTTGTTGTTGTTGGACTCCTTTCTTGTGTTTGTTGTTGGACTCTTGTATTTCTTTTCATGCCGGTTTGTAATTGAAGGGCGTAGGACCCTTTGACTTTTAAGTTGTTTTCTTTAGATCATATCGGGGATGTAATTTGGATTATGGATATTGTGGACTGTAAGTTGTAATTTGTACTTGTTCTTTATTCCGCTGCTATTGACTCTGTTTCATTGGGTTCTCGATGATATTCGTCTAGACTGTTTGGTTATTTGTATTTAAGTTGTGAATGAAAGTGTGATTACAAATTTTACAAAAAAATCAATGATTGCTTTTTATAAAGCCACAAAAAGTTCTACTCAAATTCCAATTCTAGTAAACAACAAAAAGTATATAAAGTATAATATACAACCAAGAAGAAAATCTTCATCTCTTTCACCCTGCATACCAAAAAACAAAATCAGTCTCTATTCAACCAGCACAAACCATATATAATCACAATTTTGAAAATGTAGAGCACTTAGGCCCATATGTTGATTAAAATAAAAATAAAAAATAACATAGTTAACACTGAAGCTTAAAAATTGAAAACCAAGTTTGTGAACTAATCAGTGTAACATACATGTGACACTCATGGATAAAAAACAACAATCAAATTGGTTTTTCATTTTACTTTGCTTAACAAACATGGACTAACAATTTGATCTAATAACAACCTTCCTTGTTAGATTAAGTTAATGGTAATATAAGAAGCAGCCAGCTAAAGGACTTAATATTATTTTTCCATATATGCAAGAGCAGTTCAACAACACTCTTGAGGGATAAAGTTGTGAAGTAAATATATTCATTCAATTCCACACTAATCTTACTCTATTCAAGCATATAAAAATTCGAAAACTTAAATCAACACAAACATGACAGATGAGTTAATCCAGGTAAGATATACATTGCTTGGAATGAATCTTAAACATGAAGAATACATTCTTTCTTCTTAGTAATGTTGAAGGAGTATGGTGGTAAGACAAGCTTCCCTATAACTTGGAAAGCCACATCCAATTTTTTTTAAATCTGATAAATACCTCAAAATAAGACCACAATTGCGAGAAACACTTACAAAGGAACTTGAAATTCTCAGTAAACAGCACACAACAACGAGAGAAAGTTAATACTAGTTCTCGATTTGACAAATGGACAAAATTACAAGTAAACAAAACAAGCTAACATGGTGCACTCACATTAAGATGGAAATGACATGGATGATGTATTTGGATAACAAGGAGTGCTCACGATCATCACGGTTGCCACAACCAAAATATAGAATCTTGAACCAAATTATGCTCACAAAAATCATACAACAATCAATGGTGTTCTGAATGATTGACCTAGACAACAATGAGCGTCAAAAAATGATTCAGAAACTATCAGTCCCCATCACCTCAACCCCGCAAAAAACCTCTCAATAATACAAATAAATGAAAAAGAAATACATTAAAGAACGAAAACAGAATGTGAACTGGAAAAAAAAAACAGAACGAAAGAAACAATTAAGAGAGCCAAAATCCTTTGTCAATATATTAAGCTGAGAGCAATGCTCCTTCCAACTAAGAAAATATTCCAGCTAAGAAAGTATATGATTTTTTGAATATCACCAAGAAGAATAAAAAAATTTACATACATAATTATCGCCATCAACAAGAAGTCCAACCATCATCAACAAGTCCACCAAAATTTCGCAAGTTAATAATAAACTAGTTCACTGCAATACTGCATCTCTTTTGATAATTAGAATTTTAAACTTTATGTATCAGAGTGAAATTTATTGCAACTATAGAAAACAACACCTTTGAATTGATAGATGCTAAGCAAATCGTCAATAAAACTTAATCAACGCATAAGCTTTATGGGTTGACTCGAATAAACATGAAAATGTAAGCTCATCAACCAAATTGGTACAACAACTAAATAAAGTTAAACATAACATAAGCTTAACACCGAAAACAAGATGGCGTACAAATTCAATTATTTGTTTGATTTCTCTCGAACCAAAATGTTTCAAATTGAAACAGAGACAATTAATGATGTTACACATATAATATTCAACTTCCTCACAAGCAAAGTGATTGGATGTAAATTGCACAAAAACACAAAAAGCGGAAAGGTAAAAACTAACTTACTTTCTTAGATGGCTTTTAAAGATCAAATGAGGGGAAATTAACTAATTGTACCTTTTTATACAGAAAAGATGAAATTTGCTTCGCTTCCTCCGGTTGAGATATCTCATTTTTCAAAGACACGGCAACATCCAATATGTTTGCTGAAAGCAATTATATGTATAAACTTGTTTAATGAAATAATAAAGTGAAAATAAGAACCATTTTATATCTAAAATGAAACCAAAAAAGTAAAAAATTCGATGTTTGCTAAACCTTCTCGATGTATATTTCGTAAACCATTGGAGGTCCTGTAAATTTTCGAGCACACAAAGTTTATACTTGGCATTGCTTGATTTCGATTAAACGCAAAGTAATAGATGCTCCAAAAGTCCGGATGACACTTTATCTTTATTGTTCTCACAAAGATACACATGCCTCACACCTTTACAAAGCACCAACTAATCAAATAAACACCCCATCTAGTTACATGGTGCGAGAAACAAAAATAAATAAATTAAATAAAGAGATCTACCAGTTGTCTTGATAGTATCCATCAAGGTAGATAAAAAGCAACATTAAAAGAGATGACAATTGGATTGAGTCCTTCACATTTATCAATTTCTATCAATGCCATATAGAGATTTTGCGAGAATTCAACTATTACATTAGGAATTTATGCCCTAATCTTAAAATTTAATTTAATGCCCAAACAATTTCCAACATCAATTAGCCCAAATTAACTAATTAACAAATTATGCCAAAACAATAACATACAATATCTCTGCTTTAACGTTAACTAGAAAAATAGTTCAAAACCCGCACACATTTGAATTGGGGCAAGTGAGAACATGAAATTAGGTCGGAACCTTTAGGAATTTGCCACAAGCCCGAGCCCTCGGATTAGGACCGGAAGCACTCGATGCAACTGAGTTATGGCGGCCGACCGACGAAATGGATGGCGGCGAACTTGGGTCGGCACGGTGGATGTGACTTGAGCGAAAGACATCGATGAGGAAAATCATTTAGCGAAGAGGGTCAGTGGAGAAATAGTGTTATTTTTGGAGATAGGAAGGGGGAAAAGAAGAATAATGGGATAAAAGCCCATATTAATCTTTTTTTTAAGAAAAAGGAAGTATGAGATATATACAATGTACATATTGTTGGTCCTACGGTGATTCACACAAATGCAAAAAAAAGCATTCTTCTATTTGTTTTTAATATATAAGTCAAATTTATTAATTAAAATGTTACAATTATTTGTGTTACAAATAATCCCTTGAAAAAGTGTTACCTATAAAGTGTTACTTATGTAAAATGTGTTACATATAAGTGATACATATTAATAAAGTGTTACAAAAATGCTACATAAATAGCTAAAAATATTATAATTTCAAAAGTGTTACAATAATGTGATACATAAATCAATAATTGTAAAAGTGTTACAAGAATTGTGTTACCTATTCTCACTTTTGTTGTAGTGGATAATTTAAAAGCTTTTGATGCTAAAGGCGATGAGGGAATATTTCTTGGATACTCATCGAGAAAGTAAAACTTACAGTGTTGAACAAAAGGACTATGGTCACGAAAGACTCAATACATGTTGTATTTGATGAACCCAATGTCGTGTAGAAGACATTGATGAGTTAGTCAAAAGATGAATCAACCAATTATTCAAAAGACTCCTTACACTAAGACAAACTCCCGAAGACTCGACCTTGATGAGGATGAGTTAGTTGAATCTCGAGAGAGAGATGGGAAAATTACAGTTGAATAAAGATGATCAAGAAGAAGATGTTCAAAATGACTTAGCTGGAAACCAAGTCAATCTAGCTAACTTACTCAATCTGATGTAAGATGGCTAAGAAACCATCCACCGAGTTAACCATTGGAAATGTCGTGAAGGAGTGAGAACAAGATCAAGAACTCAACATGAAGTTATGTTTGCATGTTTCGTTTCTCAAATTGAATCAAAAGATGTGTTAGAAGCCTTAGAATTAAGATATACACGGATTGTAGCCATGCAAGAAGAGTCAATCAGGTTTGAAAAAAACAAAGTATGGGAATCGGTACAAAAGACCCGCTCACCAACATATTGTTGGAACAAAATGGGTTTTTAGGAACAAGATGAATGACGAAACAATAGTTTTTAGAAACAAAGCTAGTCTGGTAGCCAAGTGGTATTGCCAAGAAGAAGGTATAAATTTTGATGTAACCTTTTCTCTAGTTGCAAGACTTGAAGCTGTAAGGGTGTTTCTAGCTTATGCTGTTCACAAGAACTTCACGGTCTATCAAATTGATGTGAAGAATGCATTCTTAAATTGATTTTTGGAGGAAGAAGTCAATGTTTAGCAACCTCTGGGATTTGAACAGAAGACAATATGAGATAAAATGTATAAGCTGGAAAAGGAACTTTATGGATTGAAGCAGGCTCTAGAGTTTGGTATGATACATTGTCTTAGTTTCTTATAGGCATTGGGTTCACAAAAGGAAAGGTTGACAGATCCTTAAGAGAAAGTATTCTACTTGTGCAAATCTTTGTAGATATCACCTTTAGATCCACAATAGTTATGTAACAAGTTCTCAAAACTCATGCAATGGAAATTTGAGATGAGCATGACGGAGAACTAACTTTCTTCCTAAGACTTCAAGTGAAGCAAATGAAGGACAAAACCTTCATTAGTCAAACCAAATATATAATAGACTTGATGAAGAAGTTTGACATGGAAGAGAAGTCATTTGTCAAGATACCTATAAACACTTAAACAAAAGTTGATTTTGATGCGAAAGGAAAATCGAGTTGATCAAACAAGGTATAGGGGCACTCATTGGCTCATTGCTCTATGTAACCAACGGACACATCACCTTTACGATTGGTGTATAGGCAAGATTTCGTCTTCACCAAAGGAAAGTCACATGACACCAATAAGAAGATTTGAGATATCCGAAAGGAATCCAAGAAGTTTGATTATGGCATTTTAAGGAAGGATGCCTCAAGATTATGGGCTACTCGGTTCGACTATCTTTGGATGAAAAGTTGATAGGAAGAATACATATGGTACATGTCAACTCGCTTGAAATAGATTGGTTTCTTGGTTCAAAGAAGCAACAAAATTCAATTGCTACATCTACTACGAGGCGGAATAGATAGCTACAGAAAGTCACAGTGCATAAGTTTTATGGATGAGACAACAACTAAGGCATTATGATATTAAAGAGAATGAGATCCCAATTATGTGTGACAACACAAGTGCAATAACCATCACTCAAAATCTAGTATTACACTTAGGAACCAAGCATATTGATATCCAATATCATTTTATTAGGTATTATATTGATAAGAAAGACATCAAGATAGAGTATGTATCAACCGGCTTGATTAGCTAATATATTCACAAATACCTTATGCAAATCAAGGTTTGAAGATCTAAAGAATGAACTTGGATTGATTAATTCTATCGAAAGAGTTGATCGAGAAGAGTCAAAAAAATAGGAAGAGTTGTATTTGGAAGAGTCAAAAATAGGAAGAGTTGTATTTGGAAGAGTTTTACCTATCGGTTGAGTAAAATTAGCAAAATCGGCCGATCAACCGAGTTGGGTCACATGAACATCTGAGTGAGCATTAGTTGTCTATCTATCGGAAAGAATTCATGATAGCCAAGAGATGACATCAAACATATTAAATGGCTATATGACAAAATGATGTCGTATTAAATTAAGTGAGAATGTTTTTAACATGATGTACGCATCATTAAATGCTCCATGACATCCGGATTCAAAGCTCCATGTCTATAGTTCTAGGATGCTTATGATTGGCCATAAATGCTACATGTCATTAAATACTCTCATAAAGTGGTTTCTCGAGTTGAATCCTGGCCATTGATCAAATTCCAAATTTTCATTGTTTTGATCACGTCTTTTCAACTCCCATATAAACCTTTCACCTTCATTTATCTCTTTTCTTACGCGAACAAACACTCTCATAGCTTCCAAAGTATTTTTCTCTCTCGCAAAAATCTTCAATCTCCCTCAAAATCTCTCTAAATTTGATATGCCTAAGATGAATGCCGCTTGAATGAGTTTAAGAGGTAGCACCAAAGAAATCATCTACGCAAGCTTTGGATTATGGAAAAATGTCCGCAAAAGTTTACTCGGGAGCCCTTATTAATGCGGATGGCTTGGTCAAGCGGTTGACTGACCACTAGGCTCGAAGATTTTCATGCTAGGAAAGACGAAACTTTTGGAGTTTTTGACGTTGGAGATGCCTCTAACTTATCGGTGGAGGTGGCTATGTTTCGTGTTAATCTTTAGGTGCAAGATGATCGTATCCGTTCTTCTCGTGAATGAAAAGTCACCTGTGATAACAACCAAGGATGTGAGTGAGCTATTGAATCTTGCCTAGCTTAGAAATGAGTGAGTGAAAGATTTTAAATTCGATTTGGAAAGGACTTGGAAGGGGATAAATCAGAGGAAGAAATAGATATCTTCAATACATCTCGCTACAAAAGTTGTGGTGATGGAGGAGTACCACAAGTTGATAGACGTGGTATCGAAGTGCGTTGACTTTAAAGTTTGGGTTGTATAATTAGTCGCTCACGGCTAAACTCACGATAATGTCAATTATATTAGGGAGATGGAGATAAATTGGTCCGAATTCACTTTTGACAAGTTATGTCAATATGTGATGAATTTTGAAGTTGTTGATTGGAAATTCAAGAACACCTTGGGGTATGGGTTGGTTCTTGGATATTTTCTAGAGAAGAATGGATTGCCTCTAAGGAAAGGGAAGCCATTTCATGTGAATAAGAGATTGTTCCAAGATCTCTATGCGGCATAGAGAAGGCCAATGCGAAGAAGAAGGTCTTACGAGGGAAAAATGCCTGAAAGTCGCTAGTTGCAGCTGCCTTGTGACTAACAAAGAAGGACAAGCGCCCCTCGTAAGCACCGCTCTCTAAGAAGCAAAAGACCATGCCAAAAAGTCAAATCCAAGATGAGCCTGATGAGTCAGCTGTGGAAGTTGACTCCGAAGCAAGTGAATCTTCTCCTACTCCACTAGAAGTTTGATCAAAAAATAGTGGAGTAAGACCCTCCGTATTGGCTGCCAGAGCTATTAAGGAATCAGCTTCCGAGCAAATAGTTGAGGCAATCTACTACAAATATTGAAGAGATAACTATTGAAGTTGTTGGTGAGTAGCGGTCACTGTCAAGCAAAAATGAAGAAGGTGAATGTCGTGTTACTATGAATTTCGAAGATGTGCTAGTTGACTCAGTGTATGAATAAGACTCTCCTTTATATCCTCACAATTTGAAAAGAATTTCTGAATAGGCTATGTGAAAGCTCAGCAGGAGCAGATCCCAATTTCAATGCTCGAAGATGATTGAGGAGGAGGAGTGGATTCTCGATTTCCTGAATGGTTCCTCAATGACACAATAATTTGACCATGGATATGTATGCACAATGGTATACAAATGGAGGAGGGAAGAAAATAAAAGGGAAATAGAAAAGGGGAAGGCTCTAGCAAGGTCCCGTAGCTGTATATTTGGGACAGTTGCAGATCAGGTGTCTGGTGCTGAAGAAGAGGAGCTAGATGAAATTGAAGCTGCAGAACTGCGAGAAGCCTTCTGCAAACCTAGGGAGATGGTTGAGCAGATACACCATGATAGGCAAGGGGAACCTTCATCCCCTACCCAGATTATTGGTGATGTGATGAAAGATTCAACTGCACTCTCATCACCAGCTCATTCCCCTTCACCTCAAATTCAAACCAGAGGTGCAAACACAATTGAGACTGTGGAAGCTGAGTCGAAAAATCAATTAGGAAGAAACTTGGATGAGGTCAGTGAAGAATAGGCTGCTAAAGTTACTGGTGGTTAATGTGGAGGATAATGATAAGGAAATGATCCGAATACAACTGCATTACAAGGAGAAGGATCAGAGGTGACTGAGTGTGATAGAGCCGCAATGGACACAACCATTGAGATAAATGTCGATGATGCAATTTAGTCATATCTTGAAAAACCAAGTCAAGCATCAAGATCTAACTTTGCACAATATGGTTTCGTGCTAGTTGATCCTCCTCCCATAGGTTGCTAGATGAGATGCAAGTGATGTGTTGAAGAACCTGCCACTGCCAATGAAGCCATTAACACAGCTGAGGCACAACCAAATGAGCAGGCTAACATAGCTACTCGTGCCGATGAAGCTAAGCCAACTGAGGCACAAAAAGATGCAAGTCATGGGAAAGAGGCAAGAAATATCTTAGGAGATGAAGTGGGACCTTTCTCAACCCCTAACGACTATTTTAATGAGAAATCTTCAAGGCCTCAATTCAATGAAGAAATCCCCGATGAGGAGATGGATGCAAGTATGTCCCATTCAAGTGATTGTTTCATTTCTGAATGACCAGCGAGAACAGGAGAGAACAAATTGATTCCACATGATCCTCAAGGCCAATCCCCGAGAATAATTTTTCTCTTGGGAGTGTCGATCGATTAGCAAGTGGTGAGAAGGGCATTCTATTACATGTTTGGGCAAATGGATGAAAATAAAAAGAGGGTTCTCGATCTTTGTCTGATTGATTGACAATCTCCGTGATAGTATAAGAAGAAATCAACGTGGCCTAATGTTAGATAAATATTTTTATTGTAATTTTGATAATTTCTTATAAATGATTTTTATACCAAAACAATGTCCCCAAATGTTGTCCAAATACTTCAAAACAATTTCAATTATCTTTACTAATTTTTTGAAGTAATTCTTGAACTTTATTTTTAACAAAACTTGGACAACTTCTTTGTATTTAGGTCGACCAGGTCGTCTATAGGCAACCCGTACCTGAAAGTTTATCAAAACAGAAACAACTTGTTTGTTGAATATGGGGAGGCCGACGTCAACCTGGGGTCGACTGAAGTCGCCGATCGACCTGGAGGGTTACTGGTGCACAGGATTTTTGGAATTTCTCTCATTTTCTCTCTCTAATGGGGGACCGATTAGTCCATAGTGGGACCAGTTGAACCCTAGGTCGACCCCGGTATCCCTAGCATGTCAACCGTCACCATCCTAGGGCATACCGTGTTTAAATATTCTCAACGTCTTTATTTGTTAGAGGGCGACCAAAGGTTTAATCAGGAGAAACTACCCGTTGCAGCAGATAACTTTTCATGAAATTGTGGCTTTGCTTCTAACAACTATTTTCTTGGATTATTTGGCATTTGTTTTACAAATTTCACTCTTCTAGGAGGAGCATATGTTGGTATTCAAATCAAGGTGCTCTCCTATAAATACCTGAAGGCTTGAAGGATCAAACACACAACACAATTATACAAAGCAGAAAGAACCAACGAATTCTCTCATTCTTCATTGTCAACATTATTGTTGTATTTAGCCTAAGCTTTACACTTGCACATCTTGTGTATTAGGCTTCATTCTTGATTACACTTGGACTTTAAAGTTTTATACTTCATTTGAGTTGTAATCTTTAATTGGTTCAAATCATCCAAAACAAGAAATCATTGTTAGTGTTCTTATGGTAAGAACACACTTGGTTGATTTTAGGTGTTGAAGAGTTTGGTGCTCTTCATTGTTATAAGAAGATTGTGGTAATCTTCATAGGTGGTGTTGTAAGAAAAGTCTGGTACTCTTCAAGGTAAGGTTGTAATAGTTTTGTATCTATTAATATACTTTTCCTTTTCAAATCCATTCGAACATACCGGGTGGTTGAGCATTAGGCCCTAGGTGGGTTGAAGATCTATAAATCATTGTGTGTTGTTTATATTTATGCACTTTTATTTCTTCAACGTTTTCATATTCGAAAACGAGGGCGTAAATCGGAAAATCTGAAAAATCTATTCATCCCCCCTCTAGATTTTCATAGCCACTTGGACTAACAAGTGGTATCAAAGCCAAACTCTTTGGAAAACTCATTTAATCTTTGTGAGTAAAGAGGAGATCCATGGCTACGAACTAAAGCTACCTCACAACCGGCCCCTCCACCAACAAGCCACCACTATTTGATGCCAATAACTACGCCTTTTGGAAAGACTGAATGGAATGCTTTCTACAAGGTTGCAGTTCCGATATTTGGAATGCGTTTATTGAAGGAAATACACAACCAACAAAGAAATTAGAGGATGGAACTCTAGTTCCAAAAAGCCTCAAAGATTTCGACGAAAATGACAGGAAGGCATTATTTTTAAACGGTAAGGCTTTGAATATTTTGCATTGCTCATTCACCGCCATCGAGTACAATTGAATTAGAGGAATAAGGTCGGCACATGAAGTGTGTGAAAAATTAGAAACCATTTATGAAGGTACTAAGAAAGTTAAACAAGCTAGAAAAAAAAATGCTAGTTCAAGATTTGAAAACTTCATAATGCTCGAAGGTGAAGGAATTTCAAAAATGATGGAAAGGATTGACAATATCGCCAATCCCCTATTGGCGCTTGGAAAGGTCATATTGGAGGGATATAAGGTAACCAAAATATTGAATGCTCTTCCCGGTCATGGTCCAAAAAAGTGACGGCTATAACTTAAGAACAAAACCTTCTTTCAAATTTGATGAACTAATCTGGAAATCTTCTCAAGGAAAGAAAAAGAAAGAACTCCAAACCACCCACCTCATAATCGGGTATGCAATTTACTCCTAAGGTCTTGCTTCTAATAATACCTATTATGCTAGTGATGAGGATGATAAGGAAACCAACGCCCTTGTTCGAAAATTTGCAAAAATTTGGCAATAAAAACAAAGCAAGAAAAACTAGAGACAACTCTTGCTTTAAAATGCGGAAACCCAGGCATTTTATAGCCGATTGCCCAAGTTGGCGGCGGAGGAACAAAAGAAGAAAAAGCCTTTTTCCGAAAAAGAAGGCTCTCAATGCGAAAGTCGAACATGGAATGAACTTTTTGCAACATCCGATGACGAAGAAAAACCGAACATGGTCTTATGGCCATAGACGATGATAATAACGAGGTGCGCTCCAACTCTTCCTTTTCCTCATTAATTGATGAACTTCAATGTGATTATGATGAATTACAAAATGAGTTTAAAGATATTATTTGCAAGTACAAGAATTTGAAAAAGGAGTTTAAAGAGTTAAAACTTGAAAAAGACAAGTTATTTACTTATTATGAATCTCTTGATCAAACACACTCTATTAATCTTGCTAAAGTTCAAAGTCTTGATTACGAAAAACAATTGCTCACTAAAGAGATTGAAAATTTTAAAAAGATGTGCAATATTTTAATTTGTGTACGGATAAGGTCACAAAAATCCTTGGTGCACAAAGAAGTGAACAATCTAAACTAGGACTTGGTTATAGACCTTTTCAAACCGATTTTAAGAAAAAGAACCAAGTTCTAACCTTCATACGTGCTAGTAGTCCTAATATTATTACTTGTTATTATTGTGGTAAAAAGGACATTTTGCTAGTACATGTAAACTTAGAAATAATAATAGTCATTTTGGAGACCCAAAGGTCTCAATCTTTAACACACATGGACCACAAAATTTTAGGGTACCTAAAAGTGATTTATTTGTAGGTACTAAGGGCTATAACAATCACCGAAGATTCCAAATGGCTCGTGGATGGCGGGTGTTCGCGCCACAGACCAAAACATAAGAACTTTTACCAACATCAAGCTCAAGAAGAAGGAATGGTCATGTTCGGGAATGGCAAAGGCAAAATTCTTGGTAATGGAGACATTGGTAATTCTTCTTTTCTTTCTTCGTGATGTTTCATTAGTAGAAGGGCTTAAGTTCAATTTGATAAGTGTAAGCCAACTTTGTGATTGAAATTATGATGTTGTTTTTAATAAAGAAAAATACCTTATTCTTAAAAATAGTAAAATTATTTGTGAAGCTAGTAGAAAAGACAATTTTTATAAAATTTGTACAACGATTTGTTTAGTCAAAATATTTCTTGCCTTGTCGCCAATAATGATTTAACTAGCTTATGGCAAAGCGACTTGGACATGTTGGATACAAAATTTACAAAATATTTACAAAAACCAATATGTTAAAGGACTACCCAAATTAAATTTTGAAAATCTTGGCTTATGTGACACTTGTCAAAAGAACAAATTAGTTAAAATTAGTTTTAAGCCCAAAAATAAAATTTTCACAACCCAGCCTCTACAACTACTTCATCTTGATTTTTATGGGGATATTGGCACCAAAAGTCTAAGTGGAATATATTATACCTTTGTTATAGTTGATGACTTCTCTAGATATACTTCTTGCAAATAAAAGTGATGTCGCTAATGAGTTTGCTAAGTTGTGTAGACCTATAGAGAATGAAAAAAAGATACTATTAAATATTTAAGGAGTGACCGAAGAGGTGAATTTGATGGTGATTTTAGAATATTGTGTGAAACCAAGGGGTATGCATATAATTTTTCGGCTCCAAGAACTCCTCAACAAAATGGTGTTGCCGAGAGGAAAAATATCGGACTCTTCAAGAAATGTGTCGGTCTATGCTCAACGAATTCTCACTTCCAAAATATTTTTGGCCGAAGCCGTCAACACCATTGTTATGTCATAAACCGGGTATATATTCATCCCAAGTTGAATAAAACACCTTATGAGCTTTGGAAAGGTAGAACACCAAATATTAGTTACTTCAAAATATTTGGTTGCAAGTGTTTTATTTTGAACACCAATGATCAATTAGACAAATTTGATCCTAATGTCGATGAAGGAATATTTATGGGGTATTCTACTAAGAGCAAGGCATATCGGGTTTATAATAAGACTAGCATGGTGATCGATGAGTCTATTCACATTAAATTCAACGAAGCCTCCGGAGTTGAAAAAATCCTAAATGATGATAGTGTGAGAAAGATAAAGTTGGACTGATTGTTCCAAATGATGATCAAAATGATCAACCTTCCACATCAAATGATCAACCCTCAACTTCTAATGTTCAACAAGAGGATAAGGGTGACAATTAGGATCTTCCCGTGGCATTGAAATTCAAAGAAGATCATCTAAAAGATCTTACAATTGGGGATCTTCTAGACAAAGTAATGACTAGAAGGAAATTTCCCGAAAAAACTCTTATATCCCAAAAAGAGCCTAAAAATGTTAAGGAAGCCATTGAAAATGAAGATTGGTTTCTTGAGATGCAAGAGGAGTTGAACAATTTGAAAGAAATGATGTTTGGGAATTGGTATCTTGTCCTCCATCACAAATAATTATTGGCACAAAATGGGTATTCCGGAACAAACTCGATGATCAAGGCAACATAGTTCAAAATAAAAGCATGGTTAGTAGCTCAAGGGTATTTTCAAGAAAAAGGTATTGATTATGATGAAACTTTTGCACTCGTAGCACACTTAGAAGCTATTCGTATTTTACTTGCCTACTCTTGCTTTAAAAATTTCGAACTTTACGAAATAGATGTTAAATATGCTTTTCTAAATGGTTTTATTCAAGAAGTCTATGTAAAACAAACTCTGAGGTTTGAAAATTTCTCAAGGTCAAATGATGTTTATAAACTTAAAAAGGCCTTATATGGTCTAAAACAAGCACCCCGAGCTTGGTATGATAGACTTAGTTCTTTTCTTTTGCAAAATAATTTTTCAAGAGATAAATTGATACTACTCTTTTTGTTTTTGAAAGAGGGCAAGATTGCTTATTAGTGCAAATTGATATTGATGATATAATTTTTGGTGCTACTAATGAATCTCTATACAATAAATTTTCTAAGCTTATGCAAGGTGAATTTGCGATGAGTATGATGGGAGAACTTAATTTCTTCCTTGGGCGTGAAATAAAGCAATGCCAAGAAGGTATTAATATATCTCAATCCAAATACACCAAAGAGCTTCTAAAGAAGTTTGGAATTGAAGAAGGAAGAACCGTTGCTACTCTTATGGCAATAAATATCAAGCTTGACAAAGATGAAAAGGCCAAGTCGGTTGATGAATCAAAATACCAAGGTATGATTGGTAGTTTACTTTATTTAACCGCAAATAGACCCGATATTCTTCATGTCATATGCCTATGTGCTCGATTTCAAACAATCCCAAAGAATCTCATTTAAGTACCATTAAAAAAAATCAATATTTGAAAAGCACTATTTCTTATGGATTATTTTATCCAAAGAATGAAAAATTTTCTTTAAAAGGATATAGTGATTCGGATTATGCGGGAAACATTGATGATCGTAAAATTACTTCCGGATCATGTCAATTTTTAAGCGATTTCCTAGTATCTTAGTTTTCAAACAAACAAAATTGTGTATCTTTATCAATGGCCGAAGCCAAATACATTTCCGTGGCCTTTTGTTTTATTCAACTTCTTTGGATGAAACAAACTCTAGCATTTGTGTTGTATCCCGTCTTCCTCTATGGCTCATGTTGCAGTGGTACATGCCCTTGATGCCTCTCAACTTTTGTTGGCTTCCTCCAAAATGTCTATCCCTTCTCCTATACTGCACAATGATGCCATTCAAGGGGTGGCAGTGGTCCCCACCGCTTTGTTACAAAAACCGTCCCTTCCCTTGCCTTATAGAGGTGGCGGTCCCCTCAAGCAATTTGAGGAGTTTGTTACTCCAACAACTTTGGTGGTCCCCTCCTGAATTTCTCCTATGGTGCCATGGTCCCAGGTGGTTGCAACTTCCTCAACAACTTTCCCATCCTAAATGTCCCATATGAAGGCAGCGATCCCCCCTCCCAGGACAGTTCAAGCCAAACTTTTGGATTCTTTGGTAAACCCTGGTTTGAAATTTTTGGATAAAACTTCCACTCCTACTTTTTCTAATATTGTTTCTGGTAAACCCAGTTCTATCCCTGAACATGTTAAAAAGGGTGGTTATTACTCTGTGACCATTGATGAAAATCTGTATCAACGTCTTTTGGAATTTGCTTATTCTTTGATTGTCCGTGTTCTTCTTGGTAAGGGTAATAAGCCATGGCCTATCATGCCACTTCATAAACGGCTTTCTGAATTATGGGGTATTCACAATGATTGGAAATTAATTCCTGTAGGTAAGAGTTATTTTTGTGTCTAATTTTCAAACGCCTAGGATCATTCCCGAGCTCAAGCTCGTGTGTCTTGGGCTATCAACCCTTACAAAGTTAATACTTTCATAGCTAGTGTATAGGTTCGAATTTTTGAGCTAAGTCTGGAATATTGGGACACTAACATTATTATGGGGATCATCAAAGCTATTGGCAGCTCGGTTCAGATTGATCATAGGTCCTTAAATGGTTCCCTTGGCCATTTTGTTCGTGTGTTGGTTGATGTGGATCTTGCCAAACCTTTATAGGATCATATTATGGTTGAACGGGTGGGGCAATGTTATTTTATGTCGGTTAGTTATGAGAAACTTCCTGAGTCTCATTCTACTTGTTGTATAACGGGCCACTCGACTGCTTGTTTCCAAAACAATAATAATTTAATATCAGTTATAAATAAAGTCCTCTACCAAAATAAGATGCCCAAAACAACAAAAATTTAATATCAGTTATACATAAAGTTCTCTGCCAAAATAAAAGTGCCAAAACAACAATAATGTTTTATGCCAAGCGATAGCTCCAAATAGTATTCCCCATAGCAACTCCAACAACATCAGTGCGTCCATAAACTACATGAATTACCATAAAGGAAATAATCGTAAGTAAAAATGAAGCAACATCCCACAACATTGTTTAATATAAAGAAAAATTTTAATATAGAATATTAATTCTAAATACCTTTTCACTAGCAAATATAATTTAATACGCAATCTGCAAACTTAAAATGTACTTTGTCTATGTCTCCACGGGAGTAGTTAGCTTGTGTGAACTGTGAACAATAAATACATACCTCATATAAACATAAAACTCGATGGCGTTGTAATATATAAATTAAGAAATTATACACAAAATAGAATTAATATTTCTCGCAACGAAGAAGTGTCAGTGGATGTAAGTTCTTTAACTATTTGCCTCATGTATCGCATTAAAAAAAATCCACACTGTAGATCATCCGGTTGTCGAGGAGCTTGTGTTAGAAACAACTTGTTAATAACAATCCATATCTACATACAAAAATGTGTAAACAAATAAATAAAATTTTCCAATACAATTGTCAGTAAAATACATAAATCGTCCACTTTCGTCACCTGATTATTAGTAATCAGAATACTGCAGCACAAGAACAAATAACAGTTAGTAATAGTAAGGAATGCAAGCTAGCAACTATATTATTCCTGCATAAAAGCATTACCTCTTCACCAGGAAGTTGTTTTGCACAATAATATAATTTAACCATGCAATAATGCGATTTAAGATAAGTGAATGCAAATCAATGAAGTTTATCAATTCATAAAAGTATACAGAGAATATGAATAAGGATTAATATATACCGTCCAGCCCAAAGAAAATTGGCATTAGATGGAGTGATTTTGTAACAAAGTTTATAAATTTAGGAAATGGATAATTACAAAAAGTACCTCTAAGATTTGAGTTTATTACAAATTAAATCCAAAAGATTTTGGAAATTACAAAAAAAAAACTTGAAGTTTGATTTGGTATTACACTTTACCCCATTTGTTTTTTAATAAGAATCGAAATATTATAGAAAGAAAAGAAAAAATTCTGATCACAAGCCGACCAGGTAGCGCAATGTTTGGGGCCTCGTTAAAAACCTACCAAGGTAAAACCCACCCTTGTGAGAAAAACCCTTAGTAGGAAAAGAGTACCCCGGCGACAAAAGAGAAAGCCATACAACCAAAACAAAAGAACATAACACAACATTAGCTAACAAATCTATATTGCGCTCGTCCGACATAGTCATCTGTGAGCAGAAAGATAATGTCCACTGGGGGAGCGTCCCACCAAGCGGAGTCACACGTGTATTTCCTGAGATGATCCGCCACACGGTTACCTTCCCGATAGATGTGAGAAACCACGAAGTTCATCTGGGAAAGCAGAGAGAGAGAATAACACCACTAATTAAGCAGACGCCACGGGATGGAGCCAATTCGAGATATAAGGAGGTCAACCACATACGTAGATTCAGATTCCAGCCAAATATTAGTCCAACCATTGTGAAAAGCATAGGAAATTGCGCTCATGGCAGCAATAAGTTCTGCCTCGAATGCAAAGCCCGTTCCACATTGCTCCACGAAACACCCACTAAAAAAGCCTCGATAAGTACGGTAAACACCTGTCGCCGTGATACGTCCTGGAGCTCCGGTTGCACAACCATCTGTATTGACCTTAATCCAACCAGGAAGGGGAGGGGACCAAGGCACTAGGATAATGCGAGGGGCCCTAGGGGGACGACCCCTAACCTTTAGCATGTGCAGACAAAGTAAATCCTCCTGAGTATTCCGCATGCATCCTTTGTCCAACGAAGCAGATTCAATGATCATGGCTCTCAACTAAACCAGTGCCGCATCCATAGTCCAATGCTTGTCATTAAAGATCATGTCGTTTCTGATGTGCCAGATAAGCCAAATGCAAGAAACAATCGCCACCCTCCAGAGAAAAGCAATTTGCGCACTGAAATGAAATTCCATTAAATGAACCAGAAATTCATTGAAGCTATATATGTTACAAAAAGCCACAGCAAATGAATCCGCTATCCAGTCCCAGAGAGCTCCTGCAAAATGACAACAAACAAAAATGTGGTCAATCGATACCAAGTGAGAGTAACAGAGACTGCAAGTAGTAGGACCGATAAATCCTCTGGGTGGTGAATGTCCATAACTGCCAAATGTCCGTAGATAGCCCGTCAGACCACAACCGTGACGCCTCTGGGGATATGGGGGACCAGATCCAAGATCCCCACTTAACAGCGAGAAAGGACGGTCGTAAAAATGCATATGCTGATTTAGATGACACCGTCCCATCCATAGAGCGAGTCAACACTCGTTTATCTAAAGAATCTGGATCAATCGGACAACGGACAATATCTCGAACAATGTCCAAATAAGCCTCCACAAATGACATAGTGAGATGCCAAGTGTTATCAAAAAAGAAGTCCGTGATAGGATTCCGAAAGTTAGCCCAAAATTCATTCAAAATGCTAATTCGATCTGCAATGATGTACCCAAGCCAGTTATCTGTCCAGAAATTAATCGAAAAGTGCGCCCTAGGAATCCATCTCGAATCAGTCTGGCAATCCTCCACAGTTGGACCCAACCCCGCCCAGATAGAAGATGGCAAGAAGGAGCGTCGAATCAAACCATTATCCATCAAAAAACATCTATGGAGAGTATCAAAGACCACGAAATCCAAAGTGAGAAGCTTCCAGCCCATCTTCATAATAAACGCCCGGTTCGCAGAAATGAGGGACCGAACGCCAAGACTCCCTCGTTCTTAGGAGTGCAACAACGCATCCAATTAACCACCATGGATCCCTTCTGATTAATATTGCCAGTCCAAATGAAAGTATGCATAGCCTTCTCCAACTGCTTAAGCAATGCGATTGGCCATTTGTATATGAGCATACCGTGAACCAATGAGCTGGCAATAATAAAGTTAACCAAACTGACACGACCTGCCAAGGAAAGAGAAGAACCTTTCCATCATTTAAATTTAACCATAATCTTATCAAACAAAGGCCGCAACACACCCTGTTTATGGGCACCCTTGAAGATAGGAACTCCAAGATAACTAGTTGGAAAGGATCCAAACGACAAACCTATGATCGCCGATTGCGGTTGCCTAATATACTGCGAGACTCGAGTACCAAAAAATACCTTTGATTTGGTAGGGTTGAACATCTGGCGTGAAAGAGAAGCGTAATGACCAAGAGTATCAAAGATATAACGTGCATTTCCATAGGTTGCCGCACAAAGAATAACAATATCATCCGCATATAGCATAGAGGATGGAAAAATGATATTACACGGAGCCATGAAAGGCGTGAGGAGATGGGATGACACCAATCGAGAGATAAGTTTCCCCAAGACTTCTTCGGCAATGCAAAAGAGAAGAGATGAAAGAGGATCACCCTGACGCACCCCTCTCGTGCAAGCAAAATAACCAACTAGAGAGCCATTTAGCAGAACCGAGATACGGGCTGATTTCAAAATGACAGAAATCCACGCAACAAATTTCTCTAAGAAGCCAAATATGTGCAACACATAGAAAAGAAAATCCCATCTAAGAGGGTCAAAGGCCTTACGAATATCTATTTTCATAATCATATTCTTGTCACTCGATTCTCAAGAATGTTGAAACCCTCCGAGACCAAAGCAATACAATCATGAATGTGATGGCCCGAACAAAACCAAACTATAGGGGATAAAATTCGCTAACGATGCGGCCAAACCGAGTAGCTAGAATGTTAGTGATAATTTTGAATATGAAATTGCTCATGACAATGGGCCTGAAATTATCCACAATATTCGCATCTTTGCACTTCGGAATGAGAACCATAAAGCTGGAACTGAGTCCAGCTGCCAGGGATCCAGACTGGAAGAAGTGGCGCACAACTATAGTAACATCAGTAGAGATAATGTCCCAATAGTTCTGATAAAAAGAACCATTGAAGCCATCCGGGCCCGGGGAACCGCCGAGACCGAGATCAAAAACCGCATCTCAAATCTCTAAATTCGATGGTAAAGAGGATAAACAATTATTCTCCACATCCAACACCACTGGATTAATGACTTGATCGAAGAAGTAAAATCTAAAATCGGACCAATAGGTGCCGTGAATAAATTGTCAAAGAACTGAATAATGTGACTATGGATGACAGACGGGTCCGTGGAAAGCATACCATTAATCATCAGACCGTGAATACCAGCACGAGCGGCCTTAGTCTGACAACAATAGTGGAAATATGAAGTGTTGCGGTCTCCATCAACCAACCATGCAGCCCGAGATTTCTGAGGAAGAAAATAAGATTGGAGATGAAGCTCCTGATTTAGAAAGTTCTGAGCTTCAAGATCCTGATCCCAACGTGTGATACTATACCTAAGAGTCTCAATGTCCGACTGAATCTGTCTCAACTTCTCTAACTTATCATCCACCCCACGATTAACATCCCCAAAAACCTCTGAACTCCAAGAACGAAGCACAGGACGCAACCTTTTCAGTTTAATCATCAAGCGAATCAAGGGGTTAGCGCCTGCGCAGTTTGATTCCCATGAAGAATCAATAACCGACTGAAAACCAGGGTGTTTAGTCAACATATGTTGAAAACAAAATGGAGACGGACCTTTATGAGCCGTGGTCACACAAGAAAGCAAAAGAGGATGATGATCCGAGCAAGTGCGAGGAAGAACAAAAACTTCAGCCCGCTGCCAAAGATTAACAAAGCGAGGACTGCTATAACTCGATCAAGCCGAGCATGAATGAGAGTCTGATGAGGACGCGTTCTGCACCAAGTAAATCCCAAAAATCCTGGAAAGAAGCTAGCGAGGAGACCCCCTATCCTGTACGCTCATGACTCCCAAGAATGGCATTAAAATCCCCCATCAAAACCAGATCATCACAACCCAAAGCGATAATATCATAAGTAAAAATATTGCAAACCCCCTTTCATTTGTAAATGTATTACGATTACCCCGTTACATTTAACAAAGAATTAAACCTGATGGGTTTTTTTTTAATTTTTAAACATCTCCAAAAATATTTTGTAATTACTCAAACCTCAGGGATAGTTTTTGTAATTATCCCATTCCTAATGGGATTCCAAGCATGTTTCACCCACATACATTAACAGAAAATATAAACTCTATTAAATCAATAAAGTTGGCTCACAGAATCCCTTCAAATCAATAATATCATGGATTGAATTTTAAATTAACACAAAAGGAATTTAAAGAAAGTATAAATAAATTTATAAATCATCATATACATCAAACACACAATGCACATGGCCATGATATCACATTAGGATCAATTGCATTTTGTAATGCAAATTGCAAGAAAGACTCAACTCCAATCTCATAATCATCAGATAATCTATCCTTTGACATCCATTCTTTGTCCATGTCTAAATACAGTACTGATTATAGTTGTCATAGAGTACTGAAACTTCAAATTGAACATAATTCCTTATAATTGACAAAAATAACTACCTCCATGATGAAATTATTGCTCACAAATTTAGAATTTGCAAAAATCACGCAGAGAAAAATGATTAAATACTGACATAGCATGAATAAATAACAGAAATTCAGAGAATGACTACAATAGTTTAAACAACTCTATCAGTTTTTTTTTAATTCAGCTATAACTATTCATCTAATTATTGATTATATCCTTCTAATCTTCCAAAAAAGCTTCAAACTTTATCATGCAAGTTCTGACAAGAAATTACTGTGAGAAATATAAAAGATCAATATATATATATACACAAAAATGATCATAAAAAATAGATATACCTTAACTACGTCCCATGTAGGTTGCTTTTTTCCTTTCTTTCCATTCTCCACATTGAACTTTTTTAAAGCCCTACATACATTCATTTGATGGTTTAATAAGAATGTCCATTTTAAGAAAGCATTACAGGAAGCTGAACATGTTTTGCTGTCAACTCTTCATCTTGAGTATGCTGTGGGATATCAAATGCTTGTGTCATCTCTTCATATTGTGGTTGCAAATCTTCATAAAGTCTTGGATTTTGTTGAGCAAGCTTCTTTTTCTTGTAACCTTTTTGGTTGTGCCTCTTCTCATTGCAAAACTTACAAGTAACACTGTATTTTTGCCTCCCTAAAGTTTGCAATGCACTCTCTTTTTTTTCCCCTTGTTTGGTGCTTCGTCTTTCTCAAACCTTCTAGTTGTTGTAGGTCTGCCTCTCTTTCTTCCAAAGTTTGGCAGAATAGGTGGTATATAACCAGTTTTATCCCACAGAGTAGGCCCACTCATAGGATTTATTGTAGATTCATACACTTTCACATATGTTTCAACAGTGTAGTAAATGTAAAATCAATTGGAGAACAAGATGGCGTTGTAGAGACGACAAATCTGGCCATGCTATGGCCGAAAATTTTGCCCGCAGGCACAGCCATAAGGACGACGGCCTTAGATGAGAGTGGAGAGAGAAGATAGCATTCTCTTATTAGGGTTTCATATAATTATCTGTTTTCTTTTTACAAAAAAATTTAGTTATAACTTATATGATCTTTTTTGAGTTTTTCATTCGACCCACCCTAATTTCGTATGTTGGCCACCCCAATTTCATGGGCTATCTCTACTCTCAACCAATTCTCCCTATACGAGGACTGCTTAAGTGTGGGGGCATATGATGGGCCATAAATCGCAAAATTGAGTTGGCCAAGTAAGCTAAGTTTAATGGTAATTTTCAGATTATAGGCTACAAGACAAATAAAGGTCCAATAGAATTGAGTCTATGAGTTTAATTAATTTATGTATTAGTATATAATATTAAATCCATTGAGGTCCTATGGTCAAAAAGTTGATTATTGTGTTGTGGAAAAGTGCTTGAGATTTGAGAATATTTTCATCATGGTATGTCATTGAGAATCCTTGTTGTTTAAAAATCCACCCCAATACATGCTTAAATTCTTTTTCTTGTTGCGTGAGGACTAGCAACGTCTTAAGTTAGGTGGAATTTGATAAGTGGTTATTATGCATGCATTTTAGAGTGTAATTTCGTATATAATCGAGATATTAGCATGTGTAACTATCATCTTTTGGTAGGTATTCTTTATTGGGCATGATACTGAAGTTTTCTGGATAATTTTGTAGAAAATGGAGCTAAATTAGAAGAAAAGAAATAACACATTCCAAAGGATAGGTGAAGAGCCAAAAGAAGAATGAAGACGCCAAGGAAAGTGACATAGACGATCGAACAATAGGTGATTGCTTTCAAAAACGTCCAAATGCGTTAACAGTTTTCAGCACTGGCAGGGTTTTGTATTTGGCCCATACTTTTCTCTACAAAATTGATATTGAGTTGATTCAAGTTTCTTTAAAAATCTAAGAGATAGGGATACAAATTTGATTAAGACACCAAGAGCATTCACACGTTTGGGCCACACGACCAGGTCCTGCGCATGCGCACGTCTGTGTGTGGCTGCAACAAAGAGAGTTTTCTTTTGGGAGCGATTCATTGGGAGGCTTATGATGTTTATGGGGTTTTCATACTTGATTTAATATGCTTTTGGGAGTCGATATTAATTGTTGAGTAGGGATTCTAGCAATGCATTATTGATCTATGGTTTGTTTGCTTTGGGAGATGAAATGAACTATGATACGAATCAAGTATATAGACAAGGTGCAATTGGCTTTGCGAAATTCAATTTGGATATAATTTAGAGATGTATGTTTAGATCATAGTCCTAGAATCGCTTTTATTCCTTGATTAATTCTCTACATTGAGCTCGTTCGTTGTTTGTTTGTTTTAGTTTATGTGATTTAAAATGTTAGATAGTTCATGTTCATATTTTTATCATTTCAATAAAATTCAGGCTACTACGATTGTGGTAATCTATGTTCTTCAATCAATCCCTATGGAATACGATCTTGCTTGCCACTATCTACTGACTATGTCGTACACTTGCGGTTTAGCTTAATAAATTTTATAATAATTGGGTTACTCCGATGTTGGTTGTGCCTAAGAAAAGGGGGATGACCATTGTTAAAAATGAGACCAATGAAATCATAGCAACTAGGGTTGTCATGGTTGGCGTATTTGTATTGATTATAGGATGTGAAATGCTGCAACTCATAAAGATTACTTTCCCTTCCCCTTCATGGATCAAATGTTACATCGTCTCACATGGTATGAGTATTATTGTCTCTTAGATGGTTATTTGGGGGTAAAATTAAATTGTGATCGCACCGGAGGACCAAGAGAAGCCTGCATTCACATGCGCCATATGGAGATGTATATGGGAGGTGGGATCAAAAACTGGGATAGCAAGCTCCGAAACAACTATTGATGATGCGTAGAAAGTATACAACTGCAATATGTTTGGATGCAATGAATAAGAAGAGGGAGGTGGTCTTGGGATGGGCGAAGGAGTTTGCCAAGATGAAATAGGATCAATCCGAAATCAAAGTGTTGATTACTGGAGTGTTTTATAGACACTATAATTTTTTTTTTGTTTTTTTGAAGTACTTTGTGGTGATGTTTAATGTTTTTTGACTAATGATGTGTGTGTTAGTTCATGTTTTTTGATTATTGTGTTTGAAGCAAAATTCATCTAGTCTATAAGCAGAATTTAATTCTATTGTAAGCAATCATCTTCATGGTATCTTATAATATTTCTAGCACTATTTCAAATATTTTTTAAGCAGGGTTCAAGTGCTTTAAATGTATGATCATATATAAGCAAAATACTGAGTCAGAACAAATGGGGTCATAATCAAATAATTTCAATAAATACAACCTACATATGACGAAAAAACAATGATCAATTAACCTGATAGTTTATAACACCGAACAAACGTATGCAACATATTTTATTCATGACATCAAGTATTTAAGCACATATAAAATGCATTTTAGATCATAGCATGCATGTTTTTTAAAGAAAAAAATGGGGGACGAAGAATTGAATTTCATGCTTTAGCAAGTATGTTCATAATTATAAGCATATTCGGATTCATAAATAAACAAGATTATAGATACGCACAAGCAACTTTCTGGGTAACTATGAAAAGAAAAACGTGGATGAGGAATTAAATTTTCTGCATTCGAAAGTATGTTGATACTTATAAGCACATGCGTAGGCACAAACAAGCATGATTATGCTCACGAATAAGCAACTCACTGGGTAAACATACACAAAAAAAGGGATGAAGAATTGAATTTTTTTCTGGAGTCCAAGTATGTTCATATTTATAAGCATCTTATTTGGCACAAATAAGCAAGATTATAGACACGCATAAGCAACTTTCTGGGTAAAACATAAAAAAAAATGAAATGATTGATCGAATGATTGATTTAGAAAAAATGCGAGATCAAATTTTAAATGGATTCAGTAAAAAATGGACAACGTAAATAATTGGAATGCAAGAAAAAGGGTTACCTTGTTCTTCATTAGTGTTGAAGCATTCTTCATAGGTGTCATCCATTTTTGTTTTCTTGCTTGAAGGGATTTACTATTTGATGGTAACTCATCCTATTTTAAAGAGATTTACTAAATTTAGCCAACACACCTATTATTATATGGAGTGATTTGCTCTCACATTGACTTTATCACATAATTTATCAACATTAATCAGGTTTAATCTCAGCCATCGAAATCAGTATATTTGTGGCTTGGATCTGGTCCTATGTACTCATATAATAGGGGGGTCCTATATAACCCTCCCCATATATATATATAAAAAATATATAATATAGATATGGATAGATCGTATAGAAATTACATCATCCTAATTTGTGGGACTAAAAATGATTTTTGTAGGTCCTTGCCAATTCCTACATTTCCAAACAAACAAATAAATGGAACCCCACCTTATACTGTGCAATTCGGCTGACGGCTGATTCATTATATCTTTGATGCCGTCAGATGATTCCCTAATAAGAAGTTGCTAAAGAACACACAATCCATAATGTCAGATATAAATTATGCGACAGCAGAGCTCAGATTCATACAAAATGGCTGCAACGAAACCTCCAATTACTTTAGATTAATTAAACCTAAGCCTAATGTGTACCAAAAGTGTATTTTTAGACCAAGTCAATCTGTTAGGTACAGTACTACAACAGTGCAGAAACAAACACCATATTCTACTAACTTATGCCATCTTAAACTTAGCTAAATTCTGTTGCTACAATGGCTAACTCACCTTCAACTGTTGTTAGTATTTCATCGATACACAATACACCGACAGATTTTGATCAAGAAAAGCAGAATACTTCAAATTTCGCCCCTAATGCCCCACCTTGCTACCAAAAAGTTGGTTGCTTTCATCATATATGAAAGCAAATAAGCATATTGCACTCTTGCCCCTTCTGCTGAACCTTTAGGTTGATCCGTAAAGATGTCTTCATCCAGTTATGCATTGAGAAATGTTGTCTTCACATCCATCTGGAATAATTCAAGATCAAGATGGGCGACAATGGTCAAAATAAGGCAAATTGAGGCAAACCTCACTACCGGGGAGAATGTCTCTTCGTAGTCTACACCCTCTTTTTGAGTATATCCCTTCGCCACAAGACGAGCTTTATATTTTTCGATCGACCCATCTGCCTTGCGCTTGACCTTAAGAACCCATTTGTTCCCAATGGTCTTGCGTCCAGGTGGAAGATCAACTAGCTCCCAAACTTGGTTCTTAGCTATCGAGCTTATCTCTTCCTCCATAGCAATTATCCACTCTTTAGCATTAGGAGAAGTAACATCCTCTTGATAAGTGGCTGTCTCATCAATATCCATAGAAGCACACATGAAAGATTCCCCCTCAATTTCAAAACTTCGTCGGGGTACTATTCCACGATTGCTTCAACGTATAAGTGGATTTTGAGAGTCTTCTTCTAGTGGGTCACTCCCACTGACTCTAGGACCACTGTTATTGTCCCCATTGATAACTGGATGAGATTTTGAAGTCTCACCCTCGCCAGGAAGCGCAACATTGTCCTTGGGATCTTGCAACTCATATAGTTCTAGATTCCCTCTTACTTCTCCAATTGTTGGAAATTCCTCCTCGAGGAAGTTAACATCGCGGGATTCAATCTCAGTCATTCCTCCATCAGGATGTTCACCTATGTTCACCATACATCACATAGCCTTTCGAGTGATCGCAATATCTTATAAAGACATTTTTTATCGCTCTAGGACCAAGTTTCCCATGATTATGAGAAGTGTTGAACAAAACCAGCTAACCCCCAAGGGCGCAAGCCTTCTAAATTAGGCTTTCTGCCATTCCATAACTCATATGGTGTCATAGGAATTGAATTTGAAGTCACATGGTTTAATATGTAGGCAGCAGTCAAAATCGCATTTCCCCAAAAAGATATTGGAAGATTAGCTTGCGCCATCATTGATCTGGCCATTTCCAAAAGTGTCCTATTCCTTCTCTCTGCAACCCCATTTTGTTGCGGAGTATATGGAATGGACAATTGTCTCATAATTCCTTTTTCTTCACATAATTGTCTGACCTGATCAAATGGATATTCTTGCCCTCTATCAGGACGTAAAACTTTGAGGTTTCGTTCTCTTTGATTCTCAACCTTGGCCAAGAATCGCTTAAAACAGACAAGCGCTTCTAATCGATGAGACAAGAGATATATCTTGACCCATAGCGAATAATCATCAATGAAAGTGAGAAAATAGGATGCACTGTGGTCGTGCCCTCACGTTCATAGGCCCGCATATATCTCTGAGTGGACTATTTCAAGAGGATGAATAGCCCTCTTTTGCCTTACCAAAGGCTTCCGGTAGGCTTTTCATGCCAGACAGGGTTCACACACAAGAAGGTTGACTTTAGCGAGCTGGCCTAAAAGACCTTCTCCAGCTAGCCTAGTCAATCTTTCTTGTCTTATGTGTCCCAACCTCGCATGCCATTTAACAGATTCATAAATAACATCAACAGATAAAGAAACAAAATAAATGCATTCACTGGATAGTTCTAACATGAAAAATCCATTACTAATAAATCCTACGCCATAAAGGTCATTGCCATGAAAAATGGATAACTGAGTTTGATCGAACAAGAAAGAAAAACCATGTCCTAAAAGTGCTGAAACTAAAAGTAAATTACATCGAATGCTAGGTGTGTAAAGCACATCACTAAGGAGTAGCTCACGGCCAGTGCTAAGCTTGAGCTGGTATGACCCAACTCCAACAACCTCCTACTGTGTGCCATTTCCCAGAGCAATCTAATGGCTGCATGCTGGCACTCGATGGTAATCTACAAAACCTGTTCTATCTCTTGTCACATGTTTGGTTGCTCCTGTGTCTACAATCCAACCATGGAGAGAATTAGCAACGAAAACATGTGAGCAAACAAAGGAGTCAAAAGAGCTAGGAGCGGGTCTTACCTTCTTTGGCTCAGTGCAATCACGATCAAAGTGACCCGGCTTTCCACAGTTATAGCAAATATTCTTCTTCTTTCCGCCCCTTTTACCACGTTGATGTTTCGTGGCTTTTTCACCTTGTGGGCCCAAGTTTTGGTTCTTGGCACTATTCTGTCCAGCACCCTTCAGCTTGTTCCAACGTTTGCCTTTGGGGGGCTTGCGTTGTCCAGCATGTGCGACAAGAGCTGTTTATGCTCGCTCCGCCTCTCGACGGTCAGCCTCAAGCCTAAGATGATTGGCAACAATGTCAAAAGTTTGGATTTGTTCATTGTGTGTGAGCACAAGCTTAACGTGTCCCCAGTCTGCTCAGGTAGCGACCTTATGACTGCCAAAACTTATTATAGCGTGTCCCCAGATGCTGGCTCATCGTGTGTTTGGGGTCAAGTACGTACTGGTTAAACTTGAGGGTTAAAGCCCTCAATCTCGTTGCCGAGGTAGTACCGTACGCGACCTTCAAGCCTTTCCACAGCTCCTTAGCTGTTGGATTCTTTTCAAACTCACGAATCAGATGGTCGTGCATGCAACTCAACATAGTATAGCGTGCACTCCTATCCTGATATACCCACTTATTGTACGCGTCCATATCGCGACGTTCTGGCTCAATAGGCATAGCCATAGTAGTGGTGAGATGGTCAATGATTTTCATATGGTGCAGCAAAAATTGAACTTTTCTATGCCACATAGCATAGTTCTGGCCATCAAGTTTGCCAGAGCCATAAGAATCAGAAAACGCTATTGGGCATCCATCACTGTATATAATGCGCAATATGTTAGCGACTAAAACAAGAAACAACATTCAGCCTTCATCAACAGAGAAGAAACAATACAGCAGCCCAAGCCCATTTTCAATTTATCAAATTGATATTGTCTGCAAAACATATACATGTACAGGCCTTAACATCAACAAAAAGAAAACAAATCTCTTGGCCCGGATTTCAAAGCAGGATGAGTTTTTGTAATCAAAACTTCAAACGGCTATAACTATCTCATTTCTTATCTGATTAACATGCAAAATATAGCAAATTAATCCTCTAATCGGGATCTACAGTTTGATACTAATATTGCATATATAAAAATAAAATTCCAGATTCGAATTTTTTATTAAAAAAAATATGAATCTCATTGATATGACGAATCAAACACATCAAATAGGCGAGACGAGCTCTAATGGCTCTGATACCACTAAAAGCAAATAAGCATATATTTGCACATAATCACATAATAAGGAATCGATGATACCTTTCAATTGGATAGTGGAATAAATTCACCGATTCGCGTTTTGTTAGCCCTTGATCTGGATAGCTCGCCTACAAGCCCTCTCGAACTGCACTTAAATATATGTCGTCCTTCACTCCGTGCGTCACTCCGCTTGATGTGAATACTACTAGAGGACCACACAACTTTTGCACACCTTAAACCCTCGGAGACCTTGAGTGGTGATTCTGCAAGAAGAAACGTAGAGAGAAAAATTCTATGTGAGATATATTTGATATGAGAATTAACGTGTAGTTTGGAGTAAGGGAGAGATCATCTTATAATTGTAAGATATCTCAATCCCTGCCATAATCAAATCCTACCATATTAGATGCAATCCCAAGATGCATGCTAATCAATTAAGGATCCCTTTAATTTGGCACAATCTTTCCTAACTTAGAAGATATGGATACAATTTTCCAATTATATACATTCATTAGCCTTTGATCAATTATCTGCAAGTGGTTTGATTTAGTTGGCGATAATGTCTGTTTTATTGCCTCTTTAATTTGTGTAAGCAGATTATAGCAGAGATTTTCGGCACCTACATTTTCATATTCGCTAGGTGTAGATCTGCTCTTGCTGATAGAGAGAAGACACTTCTTGTTGTGGGGACCGCAATAGTACCAAACTAGCTTTGATGGCTATGGTTTATGCTGTTGGCCATATTTCTGGTGCCCTTTTCAACCTTGTCGTCTCTATCGCTTTCGCGGTTGTACGTAAATTACCCTTGATGCATTTAAGTAATCAGAAATAGTTTACATAATGATTATACATAATAACCATAATGTCACATTTTGAAATAATTTTTTTTTAATAAGTTGGGAATAGTGGTTGGAGGAGAGGGGATAAATTTCAAAGAAACTGAAAGATACTGGTTCAATAATACTCTTACAAAGGGTGAACGACCAATTAAATGGGCTACTGGTGTTTTGATGTCACATTTTGAAATCATTAATTGTTTATACATTCAATGATTCATCGACTTAGCACTATCTAAATAAGTGGCATGGAATTTTCCTATATATATCCTGATGCTTTATTGAAGGACTGAATCTTGACAAACATTTTGTTTGGTTGCGATGGTCATGTATGTGTTGTCTCAATTGTTTGGTTCAATACTTGCATGTCTTACCCTCAAAGTATTGTTCAAAGATGAAAGTGATATTGTACCCATGCTCACTCAGTACTCTTCCAGTTCAACAACTGATGTTGAAGCTCTTTTATGGAATTTCATCATCACTTTTATCCTTATGTTCACCATCTCTGGAGTGGCTTCTGATGATAAAGCTGTATGATTTCCACCATCTCTCAAATCTTTGTCGTTGCAAATGTCTCTGAGATTTTATTTTGTATTTTTCAAAAAATTAATTAGTAATTTATGCAGACAATACATAGTTAACAAAACTAGATAAAACCAACCAGTACTCCCAACTTATTAAAAAAAAATAGGAAATTAAAAAAAACAAAACAAAACTAGATAAAGTTTGGTCCATGAATTATAGTTGTAATTTGTCTAACTAATATCATCGACTAAACTTGTTTATAAAATTTTGCTAGCAATGAACAGATTATTTGAGTTTGTGATGTTGCTAAACAGAATATTGAACTGTGTGGAGTAGCCATTGGAGGTACATTGCTGTTTAACGTTCTCATTGCAGGGTAAGACACAGCTTAATTTGTTCCCACAATATTCACATTTCAGGCATTGCCTTGCCTACTATATAGCTCCATCCACAAACTCCAACTTACAAAAGAGGAGAACAACAAACAGAAAAAGTGGGGTCTATTAAGATAATCGTTTAATTTTGAAAATGCAGGCCGATAACTGGAGCTTCTATGAACCCAACAAGAAGCCTAGGACCCGCAGTTGTTTCTGGTGTCTATAAGAATCAATGGGTCTACGTTGTTGCCCCAATCCTTGGAGCCATGGCTGCAAGCCTCATATACAGTTTACTACGACCGCCAAAGCCAAGAAAGCAGAAAGGGGAACCCAAAACAATATACAATGATCTATATCTATGTCCCCAAGCATGAAACTGTATAAGAATGGCAAATTTAGACCTGATTGAGGAATTATGTAACATTAATACAACAACTTATTCCAACAGGGCTTGCAGTATTTACAACAATATAAAATATTTTCACTTTCATACTACAGTTAAACAATAAATGTTGTACCAAAAACAACGTAAAAATGACTTTACAAGACTCGAGCAAAATTTCAGTCAAAATATTTTTAGTGACCACTTCCATAAACAATGTGAAGTATTGGAATTGTAGTATCTCCCTCATTAAGACAATATACAAGGCACAACCTTCGTTTATTGAAAGACTGGACACCCTTACATTGATAATTAATTGTCCGTGCTTGTGAAAATAATGTGTATATTGTACAGCAGAGACACAGACATTAAAAAACACGAATACAAGCAAAGGATACAGAAAAACCACCTGATTAAATCAGAGGAATTGTATGACACCAGCAGGTTTTTTAGTTCTTGGTAAAACACACAACTTGTATGTACACCGACTCATCACAGACAACTAGGCCAATGCCTTGCCCCTCGACATCCAATCCAGTGTAAGAATTTTGCAAAAATTATCTGGCAGAAAGTGCAGGAAAAAAAATGAAAAAATTAATGGATTTTCACATTCCAAATCGCACACAGACAACTGTTATTTGATTTAAAAATTACTAATTGATAACTTCCCGATATTTTCTTCAGTTTCTACAAAATTCTCCTGATGAATGGTTATCAACACTTACTAGAGAAGTCCTTAGCATATCTCTTGTTTAAGCATCATCAATAAAGAGAAATAAATACTAGGAAAGCTTTCTTGGTGATGACATGATTTTTCGAAAGAAAGAATTTGGGAGGATTTAAATTTGTTTCAATCACTTTGGAGACAAAACTACTACGAGTGCTTCATATGTACATGTGCATTTTAAAACTCTAAATTAAACATTCCACATATCAAACTTACCCCGGTTTGAGAAAGCGCCTCCGAGTTGAGTAGGTGGTGAGAGTACAAGTAGGAGGAGCTTGTTCTATGAAACTGATTGTATTTCTTGTGTTTTTCATGACTGAAAATTGTACAATATATAGGCAAGTAAGCCTAACATAAGACATAAATTAAGGAAAATAGGAAAACACCACAACCTAAATTAAGGCACTAATGCCGCCACTAAGCTACCACTATCCTATATTATATAATATCTCAACACTCCCCCTCAAGGTGGAGCATATACATCATATGCATCCATCTTGTCACATATATAAGTTATCCGAGGGCCCCGTAGAGATTTAGTGAAGATATCGGCGAGTTGATCTCTAGAGTTGACAAAGGAGGTCTTGATGATTCCAGAGAGAATTGTTTCTCTAAGGAAATGGCAGTCGACTTCTATATGTTTCGTCCTCTCGTGAAAAAACTGGATTGGAAGAGAGATGCAAAGCTGACTGATTATCACCCACGAGCTTCATAGGACCAATGTCACAGAACTGTAATTCCTGTAGTAAGTGTTTTAGCCACAAGAGTTCACATGTTGCATGAGCCATAGCTCGATACTAAACTTCAGATTGACCGATCAACAAAGGTTTGTTTCTTGCTCTTCCATGAAATCAGACTTCCTCCTATGAATATACAGTAACCAGAAGAAGATCTTCGATCATTCTCATCTCCTGTCTAATCAGCATCTGAATACCCAATGATATTAGTGTGGCCTCTGTCGGTGAAAACAAGTCCTTTTCTAGGTGACCCTTTGATGTACTTGACAATTCGAATAACTGCATTCCAATGACTATCACAAGGAGAGTTGAGAAACAGACTTACTATACTTACTGGGAAAGATATGTCTGGTCTGGTCATGGTGAGATAATTTAGCTTCCCAACTAGCCTTCGGTATCTTCCTGGATCAGGATAGAGCTCCCCCTGATTAGGAAGGAGCTTTACATTAGGATCCATTGGAGTAGCAACTGGTTTACAATCTGTAAGACTCGTTTCTTCTAGAATATCAAGAGCATATTTCCTTTGAGAGATAGCAACACCTGACTTTGATTGAGCTACTTCAATCCCAAGAAAATAACGAAGAGGACCAAGGTCCTTAGTTTGAAAATTGTGAAATAAGTGTTGTTTTAATGCCTTGATACCTTCACAATCATCGCCCGTAATTACAATGTCATCAACATAGACCACAAGATAGATATATCGATTTGTTAAGGAGCGTCGAAAAAAGACAGAATGATCTCCTTCGCAATGGATCATCCCAAAGTTTTGAAGAACTTTCTTGAATCGCCAAACCAAGCTCGAGGTGATTGTTTCAAACATATAAAGATTTTCGTAACTTGCCTACCAAACCATACTCCCCGACGAGCGACAAATCCAGGAGGTTGCTCCATATAAATCTCCTCTTCCAAGTCACCATGCAAAAAGGCATTCTTGATATCTAACTGAAAGAGGGGCCAATATTTCATGGCAGCCATAGCGAGGAATAAACGAACTGAGGACATCTTTGCAACCGGAGAAAAAGTATCACTGTAATCTTGTCCATAGACTTGCATATATCCTTTATCTACCAAAGCGAGCTTTCAAGCGATCGACTTGTCCATCGGGGCCGATCTTAACAAGAAACACCCAACAACAACCAACAACAGTTTATCGAGGGGAAGAAGAACAAGTTTGCCAAGTATGGTTGTAATCCAAAGTCGACATTTCATCAATCATAGTCTGTTTCCATCCTGGATGGGATAGTGCTCCAGAAACTGTCTTAGGGATAGAAATAGAAGAGAGTGTAGATACAAAATCACAATATGTGAGCTATAGTGGCCGAAGAGGTGGCCTGTTGGGCTGCCTTCAGCCGTAAATATTCTTTATATTCGATAGGAGATAAAGTAAACTCACAATCAGATTTCAAGAACTTCTTACCATTCAATATGTCGGTTGTAATGGTTGTGGACCCTTGCAAGGCAAATGAGGCCAGACCCGTTGTTTTGAAAGCACAATCAGGCATTATAACTTAAATAACAAGACATGAACAGTGTTTCCCGTGTTTTCTGGCAGAGCAATATTTTCCGTCGAAATAGTTTTTTTTCTTTTGGAACATTTTATTTTTTTTTTGCCTGAACAGTATTTCCGAGCAGAATGATTTTTCCCGGATTGAACAGTGTTCTGGTAGAATTTTTTCGACATGAACAGTAATCCGGTCCGGGAAGTGAACAGTGATTTGGGGTAATTTCGATCAGGAAAAAAATAGAAAACAGAAAAACTGGAAACTAATGCTTCTGGGAAAAAAATATATATATAAAAAAAGAGGAAAAATAATAAGAACTAAAATTTGTGAGCCATGCTCTATCATACCATATGAAACTGATTGTATTTCTTGTGTTTTTCATGACTGAAAATTGTACAATATATAGGCAAGTAAGCCTAACATAAGACATAAATTAAGGAAAAGAGAAAAACACCACTACCTAAATTAAGGTACGAATATTGCTGCCACTAAGCTACCACTATCCTATATTATATAATATCTCAACATGTTCCAATACCATTTTCGTCACCACCAAATTGATCGAATAACTAGAACTCGATGGAGACCAAATCGAACAACACCACCACCCCTCTCTCTTCTATTACTACTCGACGCTTCTGTTGTTGAATCTTCAGAATTTCTCCGGTCTCTTGAAAAATGAAATCGTGTTGGGAAAGAATCATCGATTCTAACACGCTCATCTGTTACATTCACATTTGATAGTACTTGAGCTCTTCTATCGGCTGAATGGCTAAGATGAATAGAGGCCTCTTCGTCTTCAATCCTGACCAAAGAAGAAGTCATGATGCTTGGCACCATCCGATCCTCGTCGTCGTCTAATAGGTGTAGTAGTAGTTGTAGGGTTGTTTCTGATAGGTCGTCCATTACCCTCCATCTCCATTCGCGTATTGGTAGGAAATGCAATTGGGGTAGATTCAGATGAGTCTCCAAGTCCCTCTTCCATTTCGTTGGCTGACTCATCATGCTGCCACATCTGTGACAATGCTTCTTGCAACCTGGCCTTTGCAGCATGAATTTCGACAATAGGAAGTGGGTAGTTGGAGCCGAGCTCAATTCCAGCAGCTTGGAGTACAGATTGAGGTGCATTCCAGGGTTGATGTATCCATTCAGTTGGCAATCTAGCGAGTTCTGGAAGCCATCGTTGAAAATACTCTCCATTGGGGTCAAACTTGTAACCCTCAAACTGTTAAATGGAAAAAAAGAATTTAGACCCTGTGAATAACATTTCAAAGAAAAAGAAAGGTGGCAGTTGATATTGGAGAAGGTTTTCAACAATTTGCAGAGATTATTGTTAACCTCTATTTAGGTCCAATCTCGTAAAATATAATCATAACTAAAAATTTAATAACTAACTGAATTTCTAGAATAACTTTAAACTGCAGAATCAGTTAGAGTATTTTGCAGATAAAGGTTGCATTGAAGCATCCAGACTACAAAAAATATCAAGTGAATCCTTGATCATTCAAGCATCCACTAACAATGAGGCTCGATTTTTTTCGAAATATTTGTCATTTCAGGCTTTCGTCTTATTTTTCCATGCTTATTTCTTTCAAGATCTAAGAAATTCTCAGACATTATGAATCTAGTTTTTATTTAATTAAGCAAGAATAATTAATGTTATAGCAGATTCCTGCACAGAGTAGAAGCTACTGTTAAGTAAGTCAGTAAGATTCTCAGACATCAGTAAGTGTACTAGAAGCAACATCAAATTTAAGGTTGCATTAGGATGAAAGAATGGTTCCATATAAGATGCATTTGAAGTCACCACAATGACTCAAAAAATAGTTCAAAATAGGAGCAAAGGATTTGAATATCATTGAATCATGAGATTACCCAAACAAGCGCAATAAATTTGTTTAATGGATTTGAAAATCTCTAGCTTCAAATCATTATATCCAAATGAAGCCTAAGTAAAACAAGTGGGAAGACGGGTTGAAATAAAGAAAGAAAAATTGACCAATTGTCAATGCAATTCCTGGAAACTAAATTAGAAAAGGATTCCAGAAATTGTGTATAACCTGTGGATTATCAATACGATCAAAATCACGACCATCCGGAAGAGTACCAGTTATGTAATGCCAACCAAGGGCATCACACTCAAGATCACCGTCCAACAGGGTATCCCAAAAGTACTTCATTCCCCATATCCATGGGAGCTGTAGAACCTTGACAAAGAAACTAGAGACTACTACACGTATCCGATCATGTAGCCACCCAGTGGCCCATAGCTATCTCATACCAGCGTCCACAAGAGGGTAACCCGTTCTACCTTGTCTCCATGACTTAAAATAGCCCTCATCCACAACCCAAGGAAAATACTTGAGGTGAGCAAGTAAAGGTTTTTCATGGCTGTGAGGATGATTAAAACTCAAGTATCTCGAATATTCCCTGAGGCCGATACTCATAAGGAACAAATTCACACTCTCTTCACCTGCTTTGTTCCCTTCATTGGGCCCACACAACCTGTTTAATCCGAACAAGATGAAAAACCTTCCGAACACTTACTTCGCCGAAATGTAAATGGGGAGAAAGGAATGAGGTGGTAGCGCTATCGACCTTTCTACGGTTCTTTGAGTATTCTATGAGTGGTCCGTTTAAGAAGGTGGTTAGGGCCTTACCACCACTGCTCCAGCCAGGTGACCATGCGCGAGCAAAAGTGCATTGCTTCCTTTTTTTTCGATTCATCTTCAAAAACTAGAGCGTTTCTTTGCATCTTGACACATCACCTGGACGACGAGAAGCCGCAATTCAATATAAATCCCTTAACATAGTCATAAACAAAACTTGTAATTGCTTCAGATACCAGCAGGACTGAGGATATATAAACAACAGGAGTAGATTGATATCATACGAGATTAAGAGTACAAGTGAAGAAAAAAAACGCACAGGAGAAATCCGATTGTCGTCCAAATGGCGAACTGTAAACCTTAAACCTGTTTTCAGTAATAATATCTTACAAATATATTCACTAATATTCAACACTTATTTGCAGCATTATATCACTATGTCCATATGCTGGAAATAAAAGCTAGATCAGTATAAACCGAAAAAAGATTAAAAAATTAGCAAAATCAACGGGCTAAAAATATTCCTCAGAGGATTGAAATACAATAACAAGCAGGATATTATATCAGTCCTGAATGATTAAACATCAGCAATGATAGAAAGCAATAAAACACAGTACCAGAAACAATTCTTTTTGGTGGGAGTAGAGGAGACTCGGGATCATATGGCATGCTAAGGCATCTGTCCCAGAATCCAGCAAAAGTTGTGAAGGGTCGGCCTTCCTTGTCATGAACTTCCCAAGGTTCATAAAGCAAGTCTGCGTTAAATGAGCGGACAGCCACACCTTGAGCACTCAAAACTTCCTTCAAACGGTGATCCCTAACCAGTGATATAGGGTCTAAAATAAGACAAGTGAAAATGTTATAATAGTTTCATATATACTATATTATGCTTGATTAACCAGCCAGCCAAGTGTACCAAAGACATTACAAGATCAGTGTAGTCACCATAAATGCAAAAGAACAAAATAGCCCATGAAATGCAACATAGTGGTACAAACTCCACATTTTTCAGCATTATAAATGAACTAGCAGCATGTTTGGCGTGCTAAAATCTTTTTATGCAATGCAGCATCTTAATGGCCAACTAGATCAAATAAACAAATAAATAAAAATAAGGTAACAACCATTTTACCAGCTGTTACATGATATTATTAATTATTAAATAATAACACAATGAACAGCAGCTACAAGGATCATATACTACACATTTATAAACATGGAGACCATAAAAAGTACTATTAAAGACTTGATTTCCAACTAATATAAAAAAAAAAAATCATAACAAGAGTACAAATGTCACTGAAATTATGCAAGTATTAAAATCACTAGGAATCGTTTTCATAAGATATCAGCAAACTATAAAAAGAAAACTGATCAAGAACTGACCATATAAATGGTTGAAGCAGAGTTGAGTAGATCCAGTGGATTTGATAACTTCAAGGAGAGCTAAAACCATATCAGAAGATCTCTTAGTGACAAGAGAAGTACCAATGCTCCTCAATGAAAAATCAAGATGGGCTAAACTCTGCTTGAGCCACCATCTTGAGACCCTACCAGGATAGTAGTTCCCTTCCTCCTCAGGTGCCCATATAAACAAGGCCACCGCAGCCCCTGCCCTCACTCCAGCAGCTAATGTTGGATTATCTTCCACTACGATCTCTTCTAAACCATACTACACTACATCCACCTCCAAACATCACCAACAAATTTCAGACAAGGAAAAACAAAAAGCCACCAATTAAAACACACACACACTTCTTTACTATCCAGAAAATTTTAATATACTAATCCAACATTTACACACCACATCTCTTCTATCTACACCACCATTATGTCTCTTCCAGGTGGGTTGTGATTATTCAACTCCTTATTTTGATGGTTGTTGTTGGTTTCACCTATTGAAACTTCAGAACATAGACCCTGAATAGTGCAACTTTCTTGGAAGATGGCCAGCAAAGACTACTCTTTAACTTTGCTGGTATTTTTTGAAATACCGAATATGCGTCTGAAAGAACTAATTCTCTCTAGTCTCTGACTGAACTCTTGATTTGCCTGAAATTAGTATAATCAAAATTGGCAGGCACCAGAAAGAACCCTTTTGAAAGAGGAAGAGAGAGAGAGAGAGAGAGAGAGAGAGAGAGAGAGAGAGGGGGGGGGAAGTGAAGGTGATTGGTTAAGGTAGTGGGGCTGCATGAAAACTCATGGGCAATTTGCAGCAACAACTTTTCGTTTCCAGATATTTTTTTTCGTTGCATCGTCTTTTTTATCCTATGCAGCAACGAGACCTTCTAGCCTAGTTACATCCCCTATCCTATGTTTTCCCCCTCTCTCTCTCTCTCTCGACAGATTCTTAATCCTCTACCGAAATGAAGCTATGATTCAGTTCCCTGCAAATGCAAACAGTCGTGGAAACCAAATTTTATATGGTTTTCCTGAATTATTGCTCACTTGAATGTGATTTTGGGACCTCATCCTTTTTCAAGCCATCGGGATAACAGTTAACACCATGTCACTTGTCAATAATTTGTCAGTGTTTCCTTTTCCAAAGAGCAAATAGGGATAACTCAAGTATTTTTGTGAGTTAATAGAGGAAATTACCCACTTGGGATAGGTGAGAGGGTTTTTTGACATGTAGGATAAAAAACATAGTTTTCTCTCTCTTGCAATTAAATACTCCCAATACATACGTGAACCCTCCCCTTCTATTTTGCTCTTCATTTTTTCTCTCTCTTCTTCTTCTGCTTCTTCACAAAATGTCAAGAAGTTATTTTTGTGGTCTTTCATCACCAAAATCGCACCAAAAAATCGAATAACAAGGTAATGTTCTTCTCCTCCTAATTACTTAACCTTGTTTAAATTGTTCAAGAGCAATATATTTGCAAAATATGTGAAATGTATTGTGAAAGGGAAAATTCTCTACATCTATCAAGCACAGTGCACGATATATCATGCACATTTTGTACTGAGGCACGATATATCGTGCCCTATAAGAGGCACGATATATCGTGCCTCGAAAAATGTTCACGATATCGTGCCTAAATATAAGCACGATGTATCGTGCCTATTTTAAAATTTGTCACGATATATCGTGCCAATGTACAAAACAGGCCCTTTATTATGTATTTTAATATTTTTTCTCTATATCTCTTGTATGTAGATGAACTCTGGCTATGTTGTTGTTCGATTTGGTGGTCATTGGGAAGGTTTAGAATATAAAAATGGTGAAGAAGAAGTTGTACGTATTAAACCGGGCAAAATGAATTATAGTGAAATATTGGAGGAGGTTTATGGTGTTGTTGAAGTTGATAGGGGCGTATACGATTGTGTAATGCATGCTATTGTAGATATTTCTGGAAACAAACTTGGGAAGTTAAAGTTGAAAAACGACGATGACATTGAAAGTGCGTTTGAGAACACCGAGTTACCAGTTGTTTTTGTAACACTGAAAAGAAAAAGGATGGGTGAGACTAGTTCGCATAATGTATTGGGAAGTCAGTATGGGCATAATCGAGTTGAGAACGTTGAAGGTCAACAAGGTGTTGGTGGAAGTTTTATGCAACTAATGGCTAGTCAGAATGATTTTTCAACAGTCATTGGGCCTAGTTACAACTACATGCACCATCTTGGTTTTCAACAATACGGTGTACCGCACATCAATCTATATAGTCATGCAGTAAGGCCTAGTGGAGCACATTTTATGCATATGAACAATGTTCCAATTATTGATCATCCGCGCCCACTATCACCTACAGTTAATGTTCCAAATATCAATTCTCCGGGACCTAGTATAAGGCCAAGCAATGAGGATGACTGTTATCCTGATGTATGTTGTGATAATACTGATGTTAATCGTGATAATACTGATGCTGATGTTGGTTGTGATAATAATGAAGTTGATTATGGTGAAAACTACAGTGCTGGTGATGCTGATTGCAATAACAACCCAGATGATTTTAGTGAGAACTACACTGCTGGTGATGTTGGTACTGATGTTGAAGCTAATAATCAATTTGAAAATGACCAGCAACGTGCTGAAATTGAGGAATTTTGTGAGTGGAGACGTAGACGGAGAGAAGTATTTCCAGAAAACCAAAACCAAGATGCAGTTAAATTTTTGTGGATTTCTTATCTACTAATTGTAACTTGTTAATTTAAAGTAATAAAATTCTTATTTCTTACCAACAAATTAAGCTTAAGAAAAATCATGCAAAATGAATATTTAATTTTAATAACTCAAAATATTTACAAGATATACAAATAAAAATGTACTACAACTCCAACTGCGAAGTACTACTATCTGTACTGTACTGGTAAACCTTTTGTGCCATCTTCTTCCTTATCTCGGGAATCGACTCCTGCACAGACTTCTTATTAATCTTCTTCGTGATACAACTAATGACGGAATATATGGCAAATACACCACAACTGGTGGTGTCGTCCTGCAAATAACAATCTTTCGGCTGCGCATGGATAAGTTCCCACTCGCGGCGGATGGGCTCCCTATGTATGTCGTCGTAGTAGCCAGCGCGAATGAGTACATATGGGAGCATGCGACGGAGTGGACGTGTATTGGCTAGCCGACTGGCAAAACTATCATCTGTGTATCATGCACGTACAGAGTCGTATATATATACTTTGGCTCTACGTAGATCCAGTCTGCACACGACAAAATGGCCCGATAAATTCACGATCATGAACACCTGGAAAAAAAAACAAAATCATTAATTAATCAAATAATTTGAATGAAAAAAATGAATAAACTAGCCAAAAAAAGAAATAAATTCAAGTGTACCTACGCTACGGCACTCCACGGACCAGGATTACCCCATCCTGGAGATCCGTGCTGGACAACCCTAACCAACTCATCCAGCTCCTGTCCGAGAGGAATCTCCTCCATGGTCGCTGGGTCATATACTGTGTCAGCAGGATCCCGTTCATGCATACGATTCCATATGTGTCGTATGGAATCCTACACATTGAAAAATATTTATAGGTTAACAAGTATCATTTATTAATTTTACAGTAAAATGCGAGACACATAATAAATAAACTAACCGAAAATGTCGTAGATACAATCCTATAAGTTCCCACTTGATTCTCATGACGCACAACCCCAAGAAACGGGGATCGGACGTAGTATGGATAGGCATGCATTTATATCTTTGTCTGAAAATGAAAGAAATCAATATTAATCGATAAAATATTCATCAACTAAATAATGCAAAAATTTAAGAAACTTACATCATTTTCCAACTCTTCCGTTGGATCCGCCATTTCCTTAAAAAATGATGGCCCAACAAGGTACATAAGCCCCACGTTCCTCCTACAATTGGACCTTCAAATATTAAGACATTGCACTAATATAAGATGTTAATACTAAGACGACACGACAAATGCAAAAATATTTAATACTTACTCTTCATTAGACTCTAAGAAGCAGGTATACTCCCTCTCGGTCGGGTCTGGCTTGCGAGACCTAGGATCCCTGAATGGGCTGCGAATATGCCGTGACGGCTGCCTATCCCGAACCTGGATGAAGGGAGTTGGAGAGGGCAAATCTGGAGAGGGCGCTCGTGGACCCGAGACCACGAGTGTCGGAGAGGGAGCTCGAAGAGAAGACGGCAATGGCCTCGAATCGTGATCGACACTCGTGGTGGTCGCGAGAATGTGCTAACACAGCATAATAGAGTCGACAATGCGGAAGAGAAGTCGACAATACCGGATGAGGAGGAGGAGTCGACATGGCCGGAGGAGGAGGAGGAAGAGTCGACACAGTCGGAAGAGAAAGAGTCATCACTGCTGGAAGAGGGGGAGGATTCGACATGGCCGAAGGAGGAGGAGGAAGAGTCGTCATTGCTGGAGGAGGAGGAGGAGGAAGAGTCGACACTACCGGAGGAGGAGTCGACATGGCCGGAGGGGTAGTCGACAGTGGCGTCTGCTGCGATGACTGGCTCGAATATCTCTGACTGCCATGCACGAAGTCATCGTACTGATGAAGGTATGGGAACAGATGCCTAATTCCTCCCCGAACAAGGTCCTAACCCGACCTATCTCCCGATCTAGGCGTCGTCGTCAGCGAGAACCCTCCTCGAGATGACAGGTCTCTAACCGAGAAACGGCATCATCGACTCGTGTCTCCAATCGAACGAACTGCTCCTCTATGCGTCTCTCGAACTGGCGAATCTCCTGCATAACACCCCGCATCAGTGCCATCATATCTGTCTGCCAACTCATAGATGGATCAACACGAGTATCCTGACGGACTGATGGATCATCGCGCGCATACTCGTCATGGACAAATGGATCAACACATGCATACTCCTTTTGGATAGATGGATCAACCCGTGCATCGCCGCTGCCCGGTGATCGTCATCCGTCTGGCCATCTAAAGGATCATCGGCCCGATGGGATGATTGGCCATCCCCATCTCCCTACGCCGCTCCGCCTCAATCGTAGGAGTAGTAGTGTCGGCCTCGAATCGGGTCTACCTCTCCCCGATCCTGCCTCCCTCGACTCGACTCTGCCCCTAGCAAGAAGACACCTACCTCTGCCCCCACTGCCAATAGAGGCTGGGGCTGCTGAATCTGATTGTACCTATGCCTCCGCCCCTCCCCTCCCAAAGACTAAAGACTTTAAAAATCGGTTCTCCTTCGGGATGAACCGAGGAGGACCTAACAAAATAATGGATCATCGACTCACTCCATATATATCTGTGGAGCTCCTCCTCGGTCGGATCAATATCTCATGACACACTAAAGCCTCAGTAAATAAATATATAAATAAATTAATAAAAAATAATTTATTAATTAAATAAATAAATAAGTAAACAATGTTAATACATATTGTGTCAAAGAAAAATCCTGTCAATGATGGTGGTCTTGAAAACCTCCAATGAAGGCATCTAGGCAATCGGGTGTCGATATACTGAGTCGCCCGGACATTACCCGGCGAGGTATCGCCTCGAATGCCCAAATCTGTGAGAACATTGATAAGTGTCAAAAATAAGATTTTTTAAATATTTAAAAACTAAGTACAAATATAAATAAAATAAAAAAATATATACGTACCAGCAAGACATAAGTGGCCCCATAAAAATGATAAGAAGGTGGCCGATATCGAGGTGGAACGTCCTTAGTATATCGGCCAGGTGGCAGAACATCATGCAGCTGCCGAGTATAATGCATCCATATCTGAAAGAAGTATTTCCCCCAAGGGAAAGTCTCCCACTGTGCATCGTTCTCGATCAAAAACCACAGCCAACGGTCCACTGCGGTTTGTCTGCCATCGAAACACAGTATCATGTAAAAGGCAAATAATACCTTCGCCACCTTTAGGGCATCTTCTGGTGAGTCACGGAAGGTGCCATCAGTAAATAGATCGCGTAACTGTGTGGCGGTAACCCGATCACCCCCAGGCCAATACCATCTATATATACCAGTCTCGGGTACCTCAAATCACCGTTAGGGTCAAATGTGGACCATGAAAATTGTAATCCCGATATCATAGCAAAATCACGCCGAGAGAATCTGATAGTCTGCTCTCCGACGTGGAACCAACACTCCAATTCCGGAGCGTCCGGCACACGCACCTCCATCGCAACCAATGCATGCAGTGCCGCATTACAACTAGCTCCGTCATACCCAAAATCCATAAAATATCCGAAAGTCGATTGTCTAAATCGACTATATAAACCACCACCGATCTCCCGCAACTCATCTCTGATGGTCTGAATAATATTCAATCGAACGTATCCTGCGATTTGGGCCTTCTCTCGATGATATGAGTGTCTCAACCACTGTGGACCGACCTACAACAATTAATAAATTGCAATTTAGTAATGAGGTACAAAAATTGACGAAATGTAGTAATGAGGTACAAAAATTAAAGATCAGATGGTAGAGGCACGATATAGGCACGATTTCAACTAATTAAAATGGGGCACGATATCATGCCCAAATTAGACTCGGGCACGATATCGTGCCAAATTTAGACTGGGCACGATATCGTGCCCAATTTAGACTGGGGCACGATATCGTGCCCAAATAAGGCTAGGGCACGATATCGTGCCCAAAAATAAGGCTAGGCACGATATGGTGTTCAAATTACTAGGGCACGATATCGTTCCCAAATTACCCTACGGCACGATATCGTGCCCCCATCGTCTTCAACACCATATCATGCCAAAAATAAACTGGGGCACGATATCGTGCCCAAATTATCCTACGGCACGATATCGTGCCCCATCGTCTTCAACACCATATCGTGCCAAAACCAGAAACAATCCACCATTTTTCGTCTAACTGTCCCACAAAATAACTCAAAACTTCATATATTTCAAGCTTTCGAACAACTAAGCCCTAATCATTCACATTGTAACAAACCCATGAAATATATTTCGAAACTAAACCCTAATCATTCAAAATTTCGAACATTATACAACAAACAAAACTTCGAAACTCTACCCTTACCTGTTCGTGAGCGGAGGAGGAAGGTGCGGAAGGGGCGACGCTAGCGGCAGCGGCGGAGGTAGAAGCGGACGATGACGGCACGATTGAAGCCATTTCTCTTCTCGCACGATGTTGGGCACGAAATGGGTGTTGGGTATTTCCTTCTATTTGTTCTTCTTCTTGACCGAATTGGGCACGAAATGGGGGGGGGTGGAAATCTCTTCTTCTTCTTGAAGACGAAGGGGCACGAAATTGGAGTTTTTTGTTTTGCTTCCTTTTGACCGAGTGGGCACGAAATGGGGGGGGGGTGGAAATTACTATTGTTTTGTTTTTTCACTTTTGTTTTGTCATTGGTTTTTATACGGTTTCCTATACGGTATTAAATGGTATATTTATGTCTTAAGTTTCAAAATTCAAAATCACCAACTTAAAGGAGGGTTATTTTGGCCAATTTTGGGTAGAAAAGAAGTTTACTATCCTAGTGGGTAGAAAAGAGTACCCATTATCCATAGTGGGTATTTAAAATTTTCCCTATTTTTGTTTGCACCCTCATTTTGGGCTACAATCTTAGCAATATAGGCCTTGTTTGTTTATGTTTACATTTTCATTTCAAGTTTGTAGTGTTGAAAATTGAATTTTGATAATTTATTAGTTTTCATGTGAAAATTGGAATTATGTTTAGATGAATGAATTGAAATGTGTTTTATGTAGGTTTGGAAATAAGATTGTATTTGGTTGAGTAGTTTGGAAATATTATTTTATGTACATAATAATAATTGAAAAGTTGATAGTGATTGAGTTCACTTTCAATATTTTAATTTGAATATATATTAGGGTGGCGCTATTTGCCCCTAAAGATTTGATTAATACACCCCACTCCCAATATTTACAAAAATGTCATAAGTTAAAAAGACTATGATACTCTTAATAAAATAAAACAGTGTAAATACACCCATTTAAACGCGGGAAACAGTTTTTTTTCCAAAAAAAAGTTGTTTCTCTTTTTTCCCAAAAAAATCTGATTTTTTCCAGCTTTTTTTTTTCGAGAAAAGCTGATTTTTTCCAGCTGATTTTTTCTGAAAAAAAAAGCTATTTTTTTTCCAAAAAACGCTGGAAACAACCTTTTTTCCCAAAAAAAGCTGTTTCTCTTTTTTTTTTCCCCAAAAAAAGCTGTTTCTCTTTTTTCCCCAAAAAAGCTGATTTTTTCCAGCTTTTTTTTTTCGAAAAAAACCGATTTTTTCCAGCTTTATTTTTCTGAAAAAAGATGTTTTTTCCAAAAAAATAACGCTGGAAACAGCTTTTTTTCCCGAAAAAAGCTGATTTTTTCAAGTTTTTTTTTTCGAGAAAAAGTTCTGTTTTTTCAAAAAAACGCTGGAAACAACTTTTTTTCCCAAAAAAAACTGAATTTTTTTCAGCTTTTTTGCCGAAAAAGCTGATTTTTTTTCCAAAAATACTGCTTTTTTCCCCAAAAAACTGATTTTTTAAGTTAGGGTTTTTTTTAGTATGAAGGGTAAAATGGGGAAATATAGGTGTGGTGTATTTAGTAATTAGATGAGTTTGTAAAATAGGGATGGGGTGTATGTAGAAATATAGTGTATTAATCAAATATTGTGGTGCAAATAGCGCCACCCTATATATTATTATATTTGTAAGATTGTAGGTGGTGAATCCCATTAGATAGATATAATTTAAAAAATGGTAATATTTAAAGTTGATAGAGTTGATAGTGATGAGTCCCACATATATAATTGGGTTAAAATATATTAATACTGATTGTTGAGTGATGTTGGGTAATGTATAGGTTTGACAATAGAAATTGTGGGTTTGAGATGTTATTTTGTGTGAATAATAGAAAATGAAAATAATAATTTCTATTGGAAATTTTATGAACAAACATGATTCCACTTTAATGCATAGTTGGAAAATGGAAATATGCACTTGGAAACATAAGCAAACAAGGCCATTACTTTCGCTAGTCATTTTTTTAAAAAATCTTATAAACCCTGATAATTTAAAGCTTATAAAAGGTTACATCTTATTTTTGGAAAACAAGTTATTGAATCATTTGAATTAAATAGAGCTTTTAAGATGATTTTTTCCTTTTTTTTTTTATCTTTTTGTACAAATCCTAGAAGATGATGCATGGGTGATGCAAATCGAGCCCCATACTTTTTTCTCTGGGCTTGAGAATTTTAGGGTGCGATTGGATACGCTTTCATTTTAAAAAAATTCTTTTTTGCTAGAGAATAGTGGTAAAAAAAATTGGAAGAAAAAAGATGAATTTTGAGAGAGTGAATGGATATGAGATGAAAAAGTAATGATGAAAGTTGATTTGATATTGAAATAGTAAATTAATGATTGATAGTTAGAAATGTGTGAGTAGGTAAATAGTGGAATTTGTGGGAGGATGTGTAATAATGATTAGTTATTTGAGAAAAAACGTGTAAATGTGATTGGTATGAGAAAAATTAAAGTGAGTGAATAGTGTGTTTTCTGAAAATTTTCATAAACAATCATATGTTGAGTTGAAAAAAATTCTCTAGCGGAACAGAAATGAAAATAATCTCATATCCAATCGAAGTTACCGGACCACTATTCGATTCCCAGCTTTTAAGAAATTAGTAACAATAATTTTTTAAATAAAATTATCAAAAGTGAAGGAGATTGTTGAAATAATATTCTTGAAAAAAAAAGTTAGGACATCATTTTTAAAAAACTAGCTTGTTCGATCTTAAGTAACTTTTTTTAGAATCTTATAAGCTCTTTTAAAAAAAAATTAAGAGTCTGATAGAAAATAAACTATGAAGAAGAAGGAATTTTCCATTATGGTTGAATGAATGTTACAAAGTTTATTCTTTGTACTATATTTATAGAATGATATAGATACATTGTAACTAACTAACCTCCATCTAACAGACTAACTATATTCAGTTATACTAGCTAACTGTTGGTTGAGAGGTGGTTGATGACTGATGGTGTTGTACGTTATCATCCCCCATCAAACGAAGCGGAGTAAAGCGGAGAGGAAGTTTGTCTCTGAGGTAAAGAAATCAAGCAGTTGGGAGAACCTAGGTAAAGTTATTAGCTGGTTGATCAGGGGAAGCAATGTGGGAGACTAATAGCTATTTGGCAAGAAATTGTTCACGAACAAAGTGGTAATCAAGATCAATATGTTTAGTCCGGTTGTGAAAAATAGGGTTACTAGATAGAGCAATAGCAGAGATGTTATCAACCTTCAAAGTGGGAGTGCATGACGGGATTTGAAGATCGGTAAGAAGGAATTGAAGCCACTTGAGTTCGTGGGCATTAATCGTAGCCATAGCCCTATATTCAGCCTCCGTAGAAGACCGGGAGACTGTAGGATTCTTTTTAGAGCACTTACTGATGAGATTGGACCCCAAGAAAACACAGAAACTAGTAGTAGAACGATGGTCATGATGATCACTAGCCCAATCGGAGTCGGAGAAGGCATGAAGAGCAAGAGAACCCGGAGTAAATGATAGTCCCATATAAATTGTAGCTTGAATGTAGCGAAGAATCCTTTTCAGAGCAGAGAATGCAGCAGGAGTAGGATGATGCATATGTTGACATATGGAGTTCATAGCAAATTGTAAATTAGGACGGGTAGTGGTGAGATATTGTAGAGCACCTAAAGGTCAGCAGATAAGACGTGGGATAAGAGTAAGGAGCAGAATCAGCTTGGAATGCAGGAGAGGATGGAGTAGCAGGAGAAGGACTAGGCTTACAAGAAGCCATGCCTGCACTTTGAAGAAGCTCAGAATCATACTTAGATTGATGAATAAAAACATCAGTAGAACTACGTTCAACCTCAATACCAAGAAAATAGTGAAGAGGACCAAGATCTTTCATGGAAAATTTGGAACTCATGGTAGTAATCAATTGTTGAATTGCGAGAAGAAGAATTCCCAAATAATATTGTCCACGTAAACCAAAACAACCAAGAATACCTTGTCGGATCTCGTAACAAAAAGAGAAGTGTATCGCTTTGCGCATATAAACTGTTGTTGAATGAGAAAGGAGGAAATGAGTTGATACCATGCACGTGGAGCCTTTTCAGCCATAGAGTGTGACGTCCACCCCTATTATTACTACTAGAAAATATATAAATACTTGGTAAAACTCGCCACAAATTCTATTTAAAACGATATTTTAACAACAAACAGGTAAAATCATTTTTAATTATAAGATAAGGACAAACCATGTCCACAAAAAAAAAAAGAGGTAATCAACCCTGTTATTAAACACAACAGACATCCACGTGGTCAAATGCATAACCCAGATCACCTAGCTATTTGCATGTATATAGTAATATCAGAGTTTTCAAAAGAGGATACAACCCTAAACCAAAATATAATACAAGACCACAAAGGGAAAGGTGACCCATCAACATAGCCCAACAGGTCGTCATCCATGTACACTGTCCTCAATAACTTGTATGAGCTCCAACAGTCTACCGAGTAAGCACATGAAATCCAGCATCAACAAGTCACCTACAATGCATGAACTACATGAGCTAAAGCTCAATAAGTAAAAATCATGCATGTCAATGAAATGATATGAAATACATAGGTAATTGTATCCAAGATACACTTTCAAGAATGCATGCCGATGAAAAAAAGTATTTCAACCAAATTCCTTTTTCTTTTATCAGGAACTTGGCCCCCTACTACACACCGGAAAGAGCTCAATATCAATTTTCAGATGGCCAATAACCGATTGACACAAACGAGGGTCCATCCTCTTGTGACCGCCAGATGTCCGCCTCATGCCTGCACTCGCGATCCACAAGAAGTCATCCCACTCGCTGCACCCCATAAGGGTACTATCAAGTGGACCATCCTTTTGTGACCACCAGGCGTCCGCCTCATGCCTGTCCCTGCGATCCTCCGGAAAGTCATCCCACTTGCGGTACCCGAAACATCATATACATAAGCCACACAGTCCTCGGTACACTAGTAGTGGCCAGTCAAAATATTTTATTTTCAAAAAAATAATTTCGTGCATGCCTTATCTCAATAATACTCATATGTTGTGCATGCACGTGCAAATGTCAATGAATGACATGCTCAATGAAACAATAATCATCACACTCCAATATCCACCAAGCAACATATGAATATCAAGGTTTCCATAATGCATCCATCAAGATACAAGAATCACATTAGTATCAATAGGACAGGAAATACTATGTTCATGCATTGTAGTTGCAGATGGATTTTCACTTACCTTTCATTGGTTGTGCCTTACTTACATATTTGGCAATTTGTACTTATAATTCCCCCACCTTCGCTGTAAACATTTTGTAAGGAACAAGGTATCAAATCTATAGTGTTCAACCAACGAATTTGCAACATTTAACATTATAAAAGCCATCAATTTGGAAATTTAACTATCTACCCAACTTGATCAAAAACCTAATCAAACCAACTAAACATCTTAGTTCCCTCCAGGAATTAATTCTATCACTATATACCAACTACATATAATTATATCAATTTCCTAAAAACACCATCCAACCATAATTGCGAAGTACTCAGTTTACAAAACTAGCACATCACCTAAAAATACACTACTATTTTTTTAATTATTATTTATTATCTTAAAAGTGATTTTTTATTTTTTTTAACTTATTCTCTGAACCACAAGTTTATCAATTTCAACCGAATTGGCAGTTGGTCCCAAAAGAAGCATTTGAAAGGTTCTAATAGGTAATTGTCTTTATCATTCTATATGTAAATTTGAAAAATAATAAATTAAACCAATTCAAATAGTATGTGAAGACTTACAATTTCTTTTTTTATTATTTATTTATTCTGCAAATGGAGTAGTCGTTGAAACCTCCTCCTTCACTTTTATTTCCATAAATTTTACAGATAAATTCTAACACGATTAAACATATTTATACCTCAAAAATGCTATGTTCCAATTCCAAACACATCGTCCACCTTAAATATATTTGTTTCATGTATATAATTACTTATCATCTTACTAAATCGAAATTAGGAGAAACGAGTAATATCATATCAAAGAGATATATAGAATCCTCACCTTGTTTCTTGGATTTACCGGTATTATACGACGCCTCCTGAAAGCTAAACCCATTTTCTCCCTTGCTCCAATTTCTTTCTTTCGTTTTTTTTTCCTTGTTGTCGCGTCCGTGTTTCTTTGTTTCTCTTTTACCCGTGTGCGTGTGCGTGTGTGAGTTTTAAACATTTATAGATAGTTATCTTTATCTAAATCTCTAAGGCGGTGGAGTGGCTGTATATGCCAAACCTCACTCTATATTAATTATATCTCATTATATTCATATAACTTAAACAATCAACACATGATATCATTGTAGTAGGTACATATTCATATATCTGATTATTATATATATTAGTGATGTTCATGTACAACTCATATGAATATATATATATATATATATATATAGTTATTCGTACACTGTTTTCTATATATGTTTATCTAAAATGACCAAGTCACTTCTTAATTAAGATATATTTCCTTTCTTATTTTTAGTAGTATTACTATTATAATCTTTATTAATTAATACTATTATTATTTTCTTTTAACAACATTATTATGCTCAGGTAATATTTTGACAATCAGATTTTATACATTTTAAATATTAGAATCATATATATATAATACTCTTTCAAGTATTATGTTAATCTCTTTTCATTAGTTCTTTCAAAAACTAAACCACAATCTTATATAGTGAAATTTTGTCGAACATTCATTTGATAAATCAATTATATTCCTCACAGTTGAGCTAAAGATTACATTTAATTCTACTAGTTAGTGCAATGGCACATAATTTCTTTTTATTTCAATGTACAATCAAGTACAAAACCTAGAGGTACAGTAAAAGGTCTTCCGAAGTCTAATTAAAAAAAAGGTCCGAAATGAATCTTGCAATAAAACTTGTAATGCATGCTTTATATAAGTATTATATCGTGAACTATATTTGTCAAACGAGTATCTTGGTGCTTGGATATTACATTCTTTCCTCCTTACAAAAATTTCGTCCTCGAAATTTTGCGTACCAAGAGAATTTTGGATATTGATCCCGCTTTTATTCTTTATTTTCAAGAAGTTTCTTTTGTTGCTTGGTTTCTCCTTAGCTCATCACCACTACTGAGATATTTCTCTATCCTAGTTCCATTAGTTAGAATAGTAAAATCCCTGTAGATCTTTCTTCTTATCTCAAACCATGTATTATTTATTTTATTTTTTTATTATTATTATTTTTTTTTTTGATAAGATAAAATTTATTAATAATGAGCACAAAGGGTGCTCTGCCAAAATTCAAAGTCTCATGTACAAATCATTCACTGAGTTTAAATGAATTTGTCAATGTTACATTTCATTTTCTTGTTCTGCCCTCCTATTCATCACATTTAAAATCACAAATATACTTTGGTCTTGTATTTCAGTCAATATCATATCATCATGATGGATGGCTGGTATTTTTGCACGAATCTAATTCCACAAGCTCATTTTGACTCTGGTAATGCTAGTCTGATCTATCTTTCTTTGTTTTTTTTTTTTTTAAATAATATCGTTTCTTATTAACCATATGTTCCATGTAATGCAAACCCAGAGAGAGCTCAAACCATCTTTTAATGATATTGGTTCATTATTCAGAATATAAAAGGGTTCTTTCTTTTTTTTTTTCTTAACATAAACCCAACACACATAGACCTCGCAATGGACCAAAAGTAGTGTTAATGAATGGTCAAGCCCAAAAATATCGAAGGTTGCCTTTTTTTTTCCTCTTAACTATATAATTTTCTATTCAAAATATGCTATTCCTATATAATGGACAGTCAATAATATTTTCCTTCAAGTTACATAACCCAAGTAGCCAACTTTTGGTGTTTTACGTGTGGTGTGTCCTTCCTAATCGTATTTGACTTCAAACTGTCCAATATCTTCCTACTTAAATTGCATCATATCCTTCATACAATATGGAAGCTTATAGTGAACTATCCCAATAGTTGATTTGTAGTTTTTATCCTGCGAAAACCCAATGATATAAAATTCTTCAGGTGTACCTTAATATAGTACAAAACCTCTAGCGCATCCATTGATTGAGATCGTTCTTGCAACTTGCAGGTGAGCCCAGTGAAAATATGTATTAGTAGAAGGTATCCAAATATCTATTTGAGTATCTCCATGACGTTTTGTTTCCCGACCCTAACCAATCATTATTCCTGTCTTCCATATTTTTTTCTAGTTAATATCCCAATAATATATGTTCCTGTAAGATTACCCACAACTTATTCATCAAGATCAATGACTACCGCTATAGATATACCCACAATCATCAATTTAAAGAAAAATAATTAGAACACTAATCAACTAATGCACAAGAAGAAACAAATAGGAAATTCAAACCTAGAATCAATCCTCAAATAACTCTTCCCAATTTATCTAAGAAACTTTGCATTGACAACCTATATGTATTATAAAATACTTTCTGCTTAAACATATAACCTGTACAAAACCAATATTTATTCTTCTGCTTGACATATTTGTGTATTAAAGTCTGCTTAAGAGGCTCACTGGGTCTTGAATCACTTGTCCAAACTTAATAAGAATTTCACTTAGATTCACCAACTTTCAAGTGCGTGCAATAGTCATGTATGGTCGACTTTGTAATGAAACAACTGTCATAGATATATCAAATACGGTGATGAGAACTTCAAGGCTAACTCATACAAATAGAAAATTAATTTCTTTCTATACTTATCCTTTCATTAGGTAAAATTCCTACATAGGATTAGCTCATAATTCTAATAACCATAAAGTTAACCAGTAGCATACATTACATTATATCATACCATCTGTTACATCATTCTATGCTTCAGCATCTTATATTGTCGTCTCAACCTCGATATAATTTCCACCCGAAAACATCTTTCGTATATAACTTGTCATAGATTATGTTCTAAATTTTCAATTTGATCCATAATTTTGTAACTGTTTGCCTTGTAATTGACACTTACCCTTATTAATAATCCATGCAATCTCAGCTTAGTTAGATGGATATTTAAGCTTAGGTATAGGTCCTACTAAAACTGTACATATAGCTCAAGTTCTTATTCTTCTTAATATATATATATATATATATATATATATATATATATATATATATATATATATATATATATATATTACGATGAAGTGATCTATTGATGGTGTTACCCAAAAACCTCTAGTGTCTAATTTATAAAACTAATCCCAATATTAGAACTCACCATAAAACTTCATCAAATTTAATACACTAAAACATTCCTTAATAAACCCATATACGGGAAATATCTCTTTCATATATCTTAAGAGTAATATATCAATACTACCCGCTTCTATCACACGAATGATTTGCTACCTATATTTAACTACACTATCTCAGACACAAATTGGATTGTTCTTAAGATTTATCATGTAAACAATAGATTCATAAGGATACACACGACTTTCATTTACATATAAATTCATGATGTAATATATGGATATATATTTATATTGCATGACCAACACAATAATATGTAAAGCAATGAATAATATAAAAACTTACTGGCATGACTGTGCTCCACAAGTCCTGGGTTCATGTACATGGACAGTCTACAGAATCTATAGCCGAGCTCTGATACCACTCTGTGACGTCCACCCCTATTATTACTACTAGAAAATATATAAATACTAGTAAAACTCGGCCACAAATTCTATTTAAAACGATATTTTAACAACAAACAGGTAAAATCATTTTTAATTATAAGATAAGGACAAACCATGTCCACAAAAAAAAAGAGGTAACCAACCCTGTTATTAAACACAACAGACATCCACGTGGTCAAATGCATAACCCAGATCACCTAGCTATTTGCATGTATATAGTAATATCAGAGTTTTCAAAAGAGGATACAACCCTAAACCAAAATATAATACAAGACCACAAAGGGATAGGTGACCCATCAACATAGCCCAACAGGTCGTCATCCATGTACAATGTCCTCAATAACTTGTATGAGCTCCAACAGTCTGCCCAGTAAGCCCATGAAATCCAGCATCAACAGGTCACCTACAATGCATGAACTACATGAGCTAAAGCTCAATAAGTAAAAATCATGCATGTCAATGAAATGATATGAAATACATAGGTAATTGTATCCAAGATACACTTTCAAGAATGCATGCCGATGAAAAAAAGTATTTCAACCGAATTCCTTTTTCTTTTATCGGGCCCTTGGCCCCCTACTACGCACCGGAAAGAGAGCTCAATATCAATTTTCAGATGGCTAATAACCGATTGACACAAACGAGGGCCCATCCTCTTGTGACCGCCAGATGTCCGCCTCATGCCTGCACCCGCGATCCACAAGAAGTCATCCCACTCGCTGCACCAACCATAAGGGTACTATCAAGTGAACCATCCTTCCGTGACCACCAGGCGTCCGTCTCATGCCTGCCCCTGCGATCCTCCGGAAAGTCATCCCACTTGCGGTACCCGAAACATCATATACATAAGCCACACATGCCTCGGTGCACTAGTAGTGGCCAGTCAAAATATTTTCTTTTCAAAAAAATCATTTCGTGCATGCCTCATCTCAATAATACTCATATGTTGTGCATGCACGTGCAAATGTCAATGAATGACATGCTCAATGAAACAATAATCATCACACTCCAATATCCACCAAGCAACATATGAATATAAAGGTTTCCATAATGCATCCATCAAGATACAAGAATCACATTAGTATCAATAAGACAGGAAATACTATGTTCATGCATTGTAGTTGCAGATGGATTTTCACTTACCTTTCATTGGTTGTGCCTTACTTACATATTTGGCAATTTGTACTTATAGTTCCCCCACCTTCGCTGTAAACATTTTGTAAGGAACAAGGTATCAAATCTCTAGTGTTCAACCAACGAATTTGCAACATTTAACATTATAAAAGCCATCAATTTGGAAATGTAACTATCTACCCAACTTGATCAAAAACCTAATCAAACCAACTAAACATCTTAGTTCTCTCCATGAATTAATTCTATCACTATATACCAACTACATATAATTATATCAATTTCCTAAAAACACCATCCAACCATAATTGCGAAGTACTCAGTTTACAAAACTAACACATAACCTAAAAATACACTACTATTTTTTTAATTATTATTTATTATCTTAAAATTGATTTTTAATTTTTTTAACTTATTCTCTGAACCACAAGTTTATCAATTTCAACCGAATTGGCAGTTGGTCCCAAAAGAAGCATTTGAAAGGTTCTAATAGATAATTGTCTTTACCATTCTATATGTAAATTTGAAAAATAATAAATTAAACCAGTTCAAATAGTATATGATGACTTACAATTTCTTTTTTTTTTATTTATTTATTCTGCAAATGGAGTAGTCGTTCAAACCTTCTCTTTCACTTTTATTTCCATAAATTTTACAGATAAATTCTAACACGATTAAACATATTTATACCTCAAAAATGTTATGTTCCAATTCCAAACACATCGTCCACCTTAAATATATTTGTTTCATGTATATAATTACTTATCATCTTACTAAATCGAAATTAGGAGAAACGAGTAATATCATATCAAAGAGATATATAGAATCCTCACCTTGTTTCTTGGATTTACCGGTATTATGCGACACCTCCTGAAAGCTAAACCCATTTTCTCCCTTGCTCCAATTTCTTTCTTTCGTTTTTTTTTCCTTGTTGTCGCGTCCATGTTTTTTTTGTTTCTCTTTTACCCGTGTGCGTGTGCGTGTGAGTTTTAAACATTTATAGACAGTTATCTTTATCTAAATCTCTAAGGCGGTGGAGTGGCTGTATATGCCAAACCTCACTCTATATTAATTATATCTCATTAGATTCATATAACTTAAACAATCAACACAAGATATCATTGTAGTAGGTACATATTCATATATATGATTATTATATATATTAGTGATGTTCATGTACAACTCATATGAATATATATATATATATATATAGTTATTCGTACACTGTTTTCTATATATGTTTATCTAAAATGACCAAGTCACTTCTTAATTAAGATCTATTTCCTTTCTTATTTTTAGTAGTATTACTATTATAATCTTTATTAATTAATACTATTATTATTTTCTTTTAACAACATTATTATGCTCAGGTAATATTTTGACAATCAGATTTTATACATTTTAAATATTAGAATCATATATATATATATATATAATACTCTTTCAAGTATTATTTTAATCTCTTTTCATTAGTTCTTTCAAAAACTAAACCACAATTTTATATAGTGAAATTTTGTCGAACATTCATTTTATAAATCAATTATATTCCTCACAGTTGAGCTAAAGATTACATTTAATTCTACTAGTTAGTCCAATGACACATAATTTCTTTTTATTTCAATGTACAATCAAGTACAAAACCTAGAGGTACAATAAAAGTTCTTCCGAAGTCTAATTAAAAAAAAAGGGTCGAAATGAATCTTGCAATAAAACTTGTAATGCATGCTCTATATAAGTAGTATATCGTGAACTATATTTGTCAAACGAGTATCTTGCTGCTTGGATATTACATAGAGAGACTTGTAATAAAACCACTGATTCATTTCCATCATAAGGTCTATAGGTGGACAAATGGCCAAGGTCATTTGTAACATGGTTGTTCGCACCTGAATCCAAATACCAAGGCACAGGGGAATCAGGGGGAGGTGAGATCGAAGTGGTGTGAAGAGCAACCTATTGTTTGCCTCGAGGTGGTTTTGAGCTAGCAAAATTCACAAATTCATCACAATACCAGCAATCGATAGCCCTATGAAAAGGTTTACCACATATTTGACAATAACAACGAGGTTCACCACGAGAATCTAAGGAGGTGGAAACAAGTTTGGGAATAGGAGCCCTTCCTAAAAATGATCCCCTACTCGTAGGATGTCCACGAAAATTTATGGCCAAAACCACGACCACGAGAAGAACCTCGCCCTCTATAGTTCATATAAAGCACAGTAGAGATGTCAGAAGATTGTGGCGATTCAATAGAGGTTTTACTCAACTGTAAGTTCAATTCTTCAGAGATAAGTAAGCCAGCAAAATCATGAAGAGTAAGTGAGGGATGCATTTGTAGGCGAAAGGTAGTCTTGAAAGCTTCATATTCAGATGGTAATCCACGCAATATGTATAACATAAGATCTTCATAACATAAGGATTCATTTACAGCAGTCAAATTGTCATTAAGAAGTTTAACATCATCCAAATATGTTTGCCTCGACTTAGAACCTTTTTGAAGGTTGAGTAATTGCATCTTCAATTGATACATATGTGTTCGAGAAAGAGATTGATACCTCAGTTCCAAGGCACACCAAATATCCGATGTAGTAGATAAACCAATCACATGAGGAAGAACAGAGGGAGTAATAGCAGCAAAAAGGCAGCTTCGCAGATGTTTATCCACTAATTTCCAACGAATGAAGGCAGGATTAGGAACCAAAGTACCTGTTGAATATGGAATTAGCACTGACAGTCGAGAAGAATCATCAAGGACATAATGGAGGAGATCACGAGCATCGAGAATCAAATAAATCTGAGCATGCCACAAACTATAATTTCTGAGCAATGAATTGATGTTCTGAAGAAGAAGAAGACATAAATTAGACAGTAAAGTCGTAGTCTGATCGGTAGAATTTAGTGATGTAGTAGTTGAATCATCTGGAGAATCAACTCCAGCCATGGTGAAAAACAATTCTTGATGTAGGCGATTAAGCTTTTGAGGCTCTGATAACCATGATATAAAGTAAAAATATGAAGAAGAAGGAATTTTCCATTATGATTGAATGAATGTTACATTGTTACGGTACTATATTTATAGAATGCTACAGATACATTGTAACTAACTAACCTCCATCTAACAAACTAACTATATTCAATTATACTAACTAATTGTTGGTTGAGAGGTGGTTGACGATTGATGGTGTTGTACGTTATCAGAGTCCATAAACTATCAAACAGCTGAGGGGATATTTGGAAGAATTTATAAATTTTGCCACCCTCCTTTTTATTTATTACTATGCAAGTTGGGATGTCGGGAGGCCTGGAAGTTACGAACAAGTTGTGGAATTTAGATAGGTGATAAATGATTACATGGATTTGGCTATATTTTGTTCGGTCTTATCTTCTAAATAGACAAAATAGGTCAAGATTCGTGCCTTACCTATTCATGTCTCGACCCAACCTGATGCGATGGGTCAAGTCACCCGTGTTCTGCCTATTGTTGATGTTAGCACTTGATTTGACAATGAGGTCCCATTGTCTTGACTCGTGGAGCTGACATGTACGGCTGTTAGGAAATTTATTTGTACTGATTTTGATGATGCTTAGAAAACTTAGATTAGAAAGTTGACACCCCATTTTTTGTATATATTTCAACTTGGTAATTGTTAGAAAGTTAGCTGAGTTATCAAGCAACCAAGTTGAAGATGCAGAAGACTTGCTGAAGAAGTGCAGAGAGGATTCAGTTGTGTCGTAGCTGAGTAGCTTAGAAGAACTTCAGTCAAGTAAAGCAACTATGTCTTTAAGTAGACGTACAACAAAGTCATCCAAGAATCAAGGAGAAGACTCAACTTAAGGGTAAAACAGCTGAAGGGCTTAGAGAAAGGTGAAGAAGTCCATTGCAATGAAAAGTCAGACTTACCTAATTTGGTAAGACACAGACCTGCAACCTTCAAAAGTTGTCTTGCTGAAAGAGTGCAAGTAGTAGAGACCAATAGAATGCCAGCAGAACCCTGGTGCATTTCAGGCACCTGCAGGTAGTTAATGCTAAGGTTGGGTCAACATCAAAAGCTGCAGAATAAGACAAACCAATGAACAAGAAGTGAAGTTTGAATTTGTCTATCTCTTCAACGGACAAATTTCAAACTCTCACTATAAAAGATTGAGGAATTTTCAGAAAGAGGCATGAGAGACATACTTGACACAATTGAGAAATCTGAGAAATCAAGCAAGCATCTGCAATACAATCTCTTTAAGAAAGAATTCCAAATTCTCAGTCCTAAATTCGAAGTGACTTTATCCAACACAACCCAGTGAAGGAAGGAAACCATACATACTTCAAGGTTGAAGAGGAAAACTGTTTTAAAGAATAAGGGGCCTGCACATCCACGAATTGAAAGAAGTACAGTGAGGTTCAAGTTAGAACCTGGTTCAAATCAAACGGATGGCTACGTGATCAAGTCCGAATGATTTGAAGAGCTAAAGTAGTGAGGCAGCTGCCTTGCGAAGAGCTAAGTCCTAGGAGTGAAGCCAGCTGTGTGATCAATATTAGGAAATTTATTTTTATAGATTTTGATGATGCATGTAAAACTTAGATTAGAAAGTTGGCACCCTATTTTCTGTTGTAATTCAACTGTGTAATAGATAGGAAATATGAGCTAGGTAAAAAGGCCACCAAGTTGAAGATCGCAGAAGCTGACTGAAGAAAGCAGTGAAGAATCAACTGAGTTGCAGCTCAATATCAAAGAAGGCTCTTAGCCAAGTGAATTAGATATGTCTGTCAACAGACTAACAACTGAGTCAACCCAGATCAAGGAAAAGACTCAAGTAAAAGGGTAAAGTAGCTGTTGGGATCAAGTCAACTGTGAAAGAGACCATTGCACTGAAATCGAGAAGGATACTTATTATAATAATAAGTACATGTTGCAATAAAGAAAGTTTACAAACACAAAGGCGTGCAAATAAAATAAGCCTATGGAAACGCACTAAAACTTGTCAGTGCGCTGAAAAGGTGCAGAAAATATTAAAGTAGGCAAGGTCCCCATCACTTTCTGCTCATCGAGACATGATAATACTCAAAAAGTAAAGATTAGATTAATGTTTATCTCTTCAACGGATATTTTTCTAATCCTTACTATAATAGGCTGAGGAAATTCAAATTCAAACATATAGAGAACACAAGAAGGAGAGTGAACAACAAATAGAGAAATACAGTGAACAAGAGACACATTCAAGTAATCTGAGCAAAGAAAGCAAACACTATCAAGCTATTCATTCTAATCTTCAAGCCAAATTTCGAAGTGAATCTTTCCAACACACTCAGGAAGGAAGAAAAACTTCAACATGTTGAAGAGGAAAATTTGTTTCAAAAACAAAGGGCTCTACACATCCGTGAAGTGAAGGAAGTGTAGTGAGGTTTAAGTTAGAACCTGCTTTGAATCCATCGGAGGGCTAGATGATCAAGTCTGAAGGGTTTGAAGGAGCTGAAGTAGTGAGAGAGCCGTCTTACGAAGAAGCTGAGTCCTAGGAGTAGAGCCAGCTGTGCGATCAAGGCTTACTTGGACTGCTGAGATAACTCAACTATTGCATTAGTAGATTACCTCCGGGAATTGGAGAAGAGTGGAGTAGGGGAATTACACCATCCTCAAACCACTAAAACATTGTCGTGTTTTTTTTTACTTTCAGCACTTTAAATTCCGTCTATCTTATTCTACTGATATATATATATGCTTAACTCAATTGATAATAACATAAATTAAACAAGTGTTGTAAAACTATTTTACAAAAATGGTATAAGACTACCGTTGTAAATCAAGTTAGATGTACTTTTAACAAGCTCACTTCATCCAGCTGAGATAACTCAATCAACAACTCTCTTAAGATTGTTGAGTGATTAACTCAACCGTTGAAGTTGAACCCAACTGTCTTCCAAAAGACTTAGTTGCTCACTTGATCAAAACTCTGATTTAAAAATCATAATCAGAAAATTGGTTAAGTCTATTCAACCCCCTTCTAGACTTAACACTCACACCTCTTGAGAACTACAAGTGGTATCAGAGCGGTTGGTTCAATGAACCTTCGGCACTATTACTGAACTAGATCTCAATTTTTCAAAGATCAACACTTGACTGTTTTTAAAACATTCTTTGAAAAGTTATTATCATGGAAGAAAATCTATCTTCTATTCCCATGTTCATTGTAGAAGAATTTGATGATTGAAAAATTCATATGCATGCACATCTTTCAGCACTACATGATGAAATATTGTTTGTCATAGAAGATGGACCCATAAAGATCACCAAAGTAAACACAATTGTTAGAGCTACTGGAGATGATGCTATAGAGAGACCTGCTGTAGTTGAAAAACCAAGAAGTGGATGGACCAATGCAGATCGAAAAAGATATAATTTGGAGAATGTGGCCAAGGAAATTTTATATAAAACTCTTGACAGAGCAATGTTTAACAAGGTTAAATCTTGCAGGACTGCCAAAGAAATATGGGAAAATCTGACTCTCATATGTGAAGGTTCAGGACAAATCAAAGAAAATAAACAGACAGTTGTTGTACCAAAATTTGAAAATTTCAAAATGTTAGCTAGAGAAACATTAGATCAGTTGGACGCCAGATTCACTGAGATTACAAATGAGCTTTCAGCTCTGGGAAAATAATATACACAAAAGGAAATTTGTATTCAAAGGTCACTCCCAGCTGAGTGGGAAATGAAGGTATGGCCCTTAGGCATTCTATGGACTTAAAAGGGACCTCCAACTATGATTTATTCTCAGACTTAAAAGACTATGAATTTGAGCACAGGAGAAAGGAGCAAGAAGAGATAGTTGTACCCAAGACAGTTGCTCTGATGGCTGGAAAATCAAAAAGCATAGAATCCAAGGACATCATAGACAAAGATGAACTAGCCCTGATGGTTAAAAGATTCAACATGTTCTTCAATAAGAACTATAAAAGAAACAAGGGTGAATCCTCCAGAAGACACTCAACACCTTCCAAAAGCAAGGAAGAAAGAACCCAAAAGAGAGCTGAGCCCATAAAAGTTGAGAACCTGTGTTGGAACTGACAACTAGGGCATTTTGCAGTTGACGGTCTTTATCCACCAGTCAACAAGTAAAAAAATGAAGAGGATATAAGCGGCTTTAAGGAAAGAAAACAAGAAAGAAAGAAAACCATGATGGTTGTTGAATCTGATACAACTAAGTGCAAGAAGATAGCTGAGTCAGACAGCAGTGAAGCAAACTACTCCTCTAACACAGAAGAAGAGGCGTTGATATGTCTCATGGCTAAGGAGTAAGAAGATGAGGTAAATTCTAACTCATCTAGCTCACGGTCTGATGATAGTGATAATGACACACACTTCAACACCCACAAATCATTATGATTCATTAGGCAAAATAATGAAAGACTTTGAACACATGAAATCCTCACACACTTCTATAAGGGGATCCAAAAGCCAAAGGCACCATATGTAACACCCACACAAAATCACAAGCACACACATGCTCCTAGGTTACAAAGGCAAGGGCAAAAAGCCAGCTAAGTTTGTTGAAAGGGCAACTGAAATGAAATTTAGAAAAGCCCATCAGCAGACTGCAAACATAAAATATTATGTGAAGTCAAAGCAGAACTACTAGAGGCCCTAGAGGTTTTACCAAAAGAAACCATATGAAGGGAATGGTAGAAATCGCCCTACACACGCTGATTGGAATCACAAAATGAAATATCAGCCAAGTCCTTGGGGTATGGGTTGGTTCTTGGTTACTTGCTCGAGAAGAACGGTTTTCCTTTGAGGAAGGTTAAACCATTCCATGTGAACAGGAGGCTATTTCGAGGAAACCTATCTGCTACCCGGAAGAAGGTTGTTAGGTGTAGGTCCCAAGGGGTGTGAGTAAGGTTTAGAAGGGGGGGTTGAATAAACCTTACCAACTTTTCCATTTTAGTCCTTTTAAAATATTACAGAGTTAATTACACAGCTAAGTCCTTGAGGGACAACTAAGTTAGTTAATCAGCAGACTTAGCCACTCAATAGACTCGATAGAGCTGTTGATAGAATAACTCAGCTGTTTAGACTAAACCTTAACTTGGATATGATGAGTTTTTCAGCGGAAGACTTAACACCCTTGAATTTGTTTTAACTTTGTTTTACCACTTGATTTTAACACTTAGTTACTTATCAGTTGGATAGCAAATTATCAGCAGATATGAAGTGAGTATGCAAAAATAAAATGCTGAAATGTAAATGACACAATAATTTTTATAAAGGTTCGAGGATGGGGTAATTATTCTAATCCTCTCGACTCCAACTCCTGGAGGAATCCACTAAGTAATGATCAATTCACAAAGTGGTTATCAGTCTAGATACAAGTCTTGATCACACAGCTGACTTGGTCCTTTAGGACTCAGTCTGGAGATGCCTTGGTCACACAGCTAGCTTCTCGTCCGACTCAGCTTCTTCACAGGGCGGCTGCCTTGTTACTTTAGCTTACTTTCTCAAGCTTCTTGGATTTGATCACGAAGCCCTCCAATAACTTGAGATTGGTTTGACCTTGAACCTTCCTACAATCCTCCTTGGAAAGTAGACCCCTTTTGATTCTTTAAAAGTTTTCTCTTCAACAGTTTGAAGTTGTCTTTCCTTCATAGCTTGGTGTTGGATCGATTTCCTTCGAGATTTAGGCTTGAGGATTTTGCTTGAATAACTTGAGAATATTCTTCAGGTTATAGTATGAATGTTGCTTGTTATCTCAGGTGTGCAAGGTTCAGGTATTCAAGGTTACCTCTTCTCAAAGTGATTCCTCAGCCTTTTATAGTGAACTTTCAAAAATCTGCCCGTTGAAGAGATATACTGATTTTCAAAAGTCACTTGTGTTCGTTGGCTTGTCTTGATGCAGTCCTTGATGTTGACATTTCCTCATATTTAATGTCTTGCAATTGATTGCGTTTCGACACTTGTGCATCTTCCCATTTGTTTGTTCCTTTTGCACATAACTCGAACCAACACTTTATCTCTGACAACTTTAACAGGTTACTATTCTGAGTAATATTCTTGACTTTTATCAACAGATCTCGTTCAGTTGTCTTGACTTGACTGCAGTCTTTTATTCCCCAGGTGACTTCGAGTTAGCTTCCAATCAATGGATGACTCATCTGTCACTTCAACTTAAGACTTGGCTTCTTGAGTTGACTTGACTGACTCTTCATACAGCTTGTATCATAGCGGATACTCCTTCATTCGAGTCCTTGACTTCTTTCTTGGCCATACTCAGCTGTTCCTCGGTAGTCTTCACTCGATCTTGATTGACTTCTTGTATTCCCGGCATAATCGACTTGACTCGGCTTGTTCAAATTATCTATTACAATACAAATTCCAAGGAAAACGGGGTGCCAACTTTCTAGTCTATGTTTTACATGGCATTCATCAAAATCTAAACAATAAATTTCCCAACAATTTCCCTCTTTTTGATGATGCCAAAACTTAAAAATATTAAACATGATGTAAACAACACAGATACATACAGGCAATGCAGTAACAAAGAATGTATGCGTAGAATCAATTTTTTTTTGTTGATCATAACATTCTTATCCTTTACACAACTGTTTAAAATGCTTACCTGAGCAATCTGAGCATACTTATATCTACGCAAATTCCAGACGTTTATGCTAAGATGTATAAATTACAAATTTTTCATTGAATGTATAGAAGACTTACATGCATATGCATTTACAAAAGTAAAATACATGAAGGGGTTAGCAACAATACTTCATCGCCTTCGCTGCCTCCTTCTTTCTTCTTCAGCTCTGTTTTCGTCAGCTCTCTTCTTCTTCTTTTCCCCTTCAGTTGCTTTCTTCTTTTCGTAAGCTCTCTTCGCAGCTTCATCTTTCCTTTTTCTTTCTTGTCTCTCTTGCCACAGCTGATCTTGCCTTTTGTTTTCCTCTTCAATCCTCTTCACATACCCAGCATTCTTCCTAGCCACTTCCAGATTGTTGCTAGTAGATCCTTCTTTTCTTGCCTGGATCTACATATTCAATATTTTTGGGCAAAGGTCTAGGTCGAAAACCTCTTCCTCCACCACTTCTTCCTTTTCCTCTGGGTGTATATTGACCGAGTCTTCTTTTACCACCAATGGCTCTTTGGTAGTCTCGCCGCTATCGCCTTCTTCACATATCTTCAGGCCTTTCTCTCAGTACAGATCCCAGGCTTGGGCTAATGGCATGTCCTTGAAATAGCCTTCGGATTCAAGAGTTTGAAATTCTTTAACTGATCTTGGCTCGTTTCCGTCATCTGGGATGGCATCTTGGTGCTTTCCTGCCGGAATGCCACCATAAGCTTTCAAAACTTCTAGTACACGGGCATCTGTCTTCCTTTCAACCTCCTTCATCCCTGCTTTTACGATTTTTCTCTTCTCAGACATAGGTACAGCAGAGTGTTGGAGCGGCAGAGTCACCGGAAGTTTGCTGATTATGCTAGTTGTGACATGACCTTGCTGAGGGGTTTCAATAAGCATTAAGGTCACATCCTTTGACCTTTCCCCCTCAACAGCTTTTCCAACAGCTGCTTCACCCTTATGCTTCTCAGCTGTTTCTTCCTTCAATTTCTTGAGGAATTCCTCTTCCCCCTTTTTGGCATCATCAAAGGAGAGAGGAACCCATAGAAACATCCCATCAAGCATGAAGTCCAGTCGGCTGATAGATGAGTTACGCTTGAGTCTCTGCGGCATGTCTTTGTCTTGCGAAAATTACGGCGGGTGGCTTTGGACTCGGCTGCCACCAGTTTCATTTCAGCCATGACAAGGCTGAATTTGGCATTCATATTCTTCTCAACACACAGAAGTTCTTTTCTGTGAAATTCACGTAGCAGCTCCATCTCTGTTGTATGAGAGGCATACATTCTGTCAATATTTCTCTGCATCCTTCGCTTCCTGTCAGCATTATCAGCGCTCCAGACCAGCATTTTGTGGTACAATGCTTTAAAATATCTGACTTGTTCGTATCGCATTGTACTCTGGTGCTGACACCATTCCCCGATTCTGACCACTATCTCTCGCAAGTCTGCCGTGAGGTTGGCATCCCTGTTGTCCAGCCGCATATCCAGTGAGGCCTGGTGCCTTTCAATCTTCTCAATCTCACCAAGGATTATCTTGAAGACTTCACGTACCTCAGTTGTCACCTCGGTTTTAGTTGGCGGCCAAGCAGCATCAAAATCAAAATCTGCTGGAATAATTGAATCAGAGGGAATAACTGGAAGCGTCTCTGCTCATGAGTTGTTTCTTCTTCAAGATCGGGTAGCTCAATCGAGAAAGGGAAAGTTTCTTCGAATGCATCATCACGTACATATGGTATTGATTCTACAGTTGTTCGTGCCTGTGATGTGCCTACTTGAGTCGAGCTGCTGCGCTTTTTGGGAGTCTCAAGCGCGAGATGACTCGGTCTCACCGGGCCTTGGTGAGTGGGTTGGCCAATCGATCGAGCCTCACTGCCTTAACACTTCTTCGGCCTCGATGATTCTCGCTAAATTAATTTATTTGTCCTCACCGCACCATCAGCGTCATCGGAGGATGATGAAACCTGGGGGTTTGGTTCATCATCAAAGTTGAACGTTTGACTAACAGCTTTGAATTCTGGCTTACTCGTACTTGGAAGAACATCCTCAGCTGAGTCTTTTGCAGCAGGGGTTGACTCAGCTTCATCTTCAGATCCCAAAAATGTTGTATCAGGATTATCCTGGGAATCATAAAGAGCGCATATTTCCTCTTCTGAGTCAGCAATGATGACTTGAGGAATGCTCTTTTCTCCTTGATTTTTACCCAGGGAAGTCTCAACCTCCCTTGGGCCTTCTTTACCTCCTGCAGTCTCAACTGCAGCAAGGCCTTGTACATTCCCTTCGACAGACGTAGCTGTCTTAGGGTCTTCTGCAGTGGCATCCACATGAGTCTCAACTCCTTAGATTTCACTTTCATTGCCCAAAGTGTTAACTCCCAGGGCAGATCCATCGTGTCCTCGACTGCAACAGCAGTGTCCTCAGCCTGCAAAGCTGTTGGCACTTCAGCTGGGACAGACTCAACTGTCCGAGCTTCGTTAGTGACAACTTGTTGTTGTTCTTTTTCTTTTTCTTTCTCCACTTCGCCTCCTTCATTCATTGTGGAGTCATCTCTGCAACATCCTCCGACCTAGCTGCGGTGGAGTGAGTTTCCCCCTCACCGGTGCACCACCGAGTGGTGGTCGATGGTGGGGTCACTCTGCTCCAGAACTCCCGGCTGCTTCCATTGAGTGCTCAGCCATGGGGGCAGGTGGTAAGACACCTTCATTAGGGGTTGGCTCAATCGCCAAGTCCCTTGGATTCGTCCTCTGAGTGAACTGGGGATGTGGTTGCAGCAATAACTGTGGCAATCTGCTGTACCACTCCCAACGGATCAATCTCCAGGAGAGATTTGGAGGACTCTCCTCGTCCTTCCATCATCTGCTGCTCATGCATCAATTGGGATTCCCGCATGGCTTGCTGCATATCCAACTTCTCCTTTGGAGCAACAGGATCCATGTCCTCATCACTTTCCGAGAGCATATCAATGTGAGGATGAGTGTGCTCCAGAGTTCCAGGGAGTGGGCATATATTCGCCTTTTCACGAGCTTCAGCTTCTTCTTCTAACTTTTCGTTTTTTTCTCCTTGAATATATGCAGGATTTCCAAGCAGTTATCTTCATCAGGTGCCTGAAGCACGGTGGTCAATCCAAGGAATTTCATCAATTCTTCCTCTTCCTCAATGAATTCAGGGCGCTCAAACTGTACCCTTGAGTGACTCAGCTTCCATTTCCTCCACTCTCGCAGACGGTTCTGGATGTCTGGATATAATGGAGAGTACATGATCACATCGTCATCTTCATCCTCTGCTTGTTGCCCTTCCTTTTCAGGAATGGAAGGTAGCATACTCTGATGTTCTTCTCCTTCAAGAAAGATTCTGCGAGGTGGAGACACTGGCCCTTTCGGAGGGGAATTCTCATTGCCTCCGCCATTTCTTCATCCTCGCTGTTCTTACATCCCACACCGGGTCTTCTAATTGCCTCTGCGCGACTATCCTCGGCAGAATTGGTTATTTCTTCAATAACTTCTGGAGACTGCACTTCTTCAGCAGTCTTAGAGATTTTCTCCAACTGAGTGGCAGACTCAGCTGTCTTCTCAAGCTCTGAGAGCTTGGTGAGTCTTCTCCTTTTCTTGGTCCTCACCATAGGAATTTCTGGTTCGGAGACTTCTTCTTCAGATTCCTTGGCGGCGGGGGCCAGAGCATCTTTCATTGACTGAGGAGCTGCCTTTCTGGGCTTGGCAGTCCTCTTCTTTCTGATGGCCTGAGAAGGTATTTGGGCTTACTTCTCCGCCTCGGCTGCGTGGGCAGGCGACTCGGCTGTAGGGGCAGGTGCGTCTTTCTTCTTTGCTGCAGGGGCAACTTTCTTCTTCGCAGCTGCAGGGGCAACTCTCTTCTTAGGAAGGGACGAAGCAGTTGTATCAACGGGGTCAGCTGATTCTCCCTCACTGGTATCTGTCCTCTTGGCATAGGCTCTCTTCTGGGTGCTAGACAAGTTGGCTCTGAACATCTTCTTGTTTACATGGAAAGACTTTCCATGTCTAAGGGGAATGCCCTTAACCTCCATCAGATGTCCAATAACTAGGCCATAGCCAAGTGATCCTCCAAAGGATCCGTCCTCCTTGATGGATTTGTTGCCAACGTTCTGGCAGAGTCTGCTGTATACGAATTCTGCCCAATTGATCTTCTTTTCTTCCATGATCGCAGTCATGACGATCAGCTTGGTTTTGGACAGCTGATTGAAGCTCCCAAACTTCATGTCTGCACTCTTAGCGACGATATCCATCAGTTTATGATAATCGTCCTTCAGCAGCTTCTTGTCAGCTGTGTAGACCACTTTCGCAGCACACTCGGGTTTGGCCACTTCCTTCCATGCAACAGCCAAGTTGACATCGGCTTCATAAATCTCCGACATACCTTCCGACGGTAGTAAACAGTGCTCCGCAAGGTCCTTAGTAGTGATTAATATGTCCTTGCGGTGGACGGAGGACTTAATCCCTTCGTCTTGTACCTCGGCGTTAACATAAAACTGGGCAACTTCTTCAACGTATGTCATTTGATACTCCATCATGAGAAAAGGTTTGAGTCCAGATTTCTCGATTATATGTGCTATTTTCTTCACAAGGGTTTCATCGGAACCCTGCTTTATCATCCCATCAAAATCCACAGATGATCCTATGTGGATTTGCTTTGCGACCTTGCTGAAATCTTGTGCTGGTGCCATTTTTTGGTGAGTTTTACCGAACGAAACTTGGTAAATCGACTTGAGAACTTGTAGGGTTTCCGAGAGAGAAAAGTTTGCTTTCTTTTGCTTGGGAAGATGAACAGTTTCGGAAAAAGTGAGAGAGAGAGGATTGAAAAACCGTATATAAGGGTTATGAAAGGACGGGTTTTTGGATTTTGAAATTTGATCAAGATCAACGGCTCATATTTAGCACGTCACATTGCATTTAATTGCTCGCATTTAATGCGGCAGCATTAAATGATGTTGCATTTAATGCATGAAAATTAATGCCATTCTGATCTTTTAATCTCAACCGTTGATCAATTTTTTAACTTTTCAAATTCAGAAACCATCCTTTCAAGTCTCATATAAAGAGAAATTTTATTATCTCTCTCCTCACATTCACTCTCTTGCTCACAAAGGAATCCAAACTTTCTCTCGATTTCAAGACTGGAAATGGCACCAACATTCAACTACGTCAAGCTCACTGAGAAAATCCATACAGGAGCTACGGTTGATTTTGAAGGCCTTATCAAACAGGGCGTTCACAAGGATATGGCTAAGAAGATTGCTGAGAAACTCGAGAAGGTTGGTCTCAAGAAGTTTCTAACTATGGAGATGTCCCATTTGTACCCTGAGGAAGTGGCTATGTACTATGTGAATGCCACAATTCACGATGATAAGATTCGTTCATCTGTGAACAGTAAGAAATTCATTGTGGCTGACCTAGCTGAAAACTGCTTTCTCCCTACCAGTGGTCTAAAAAAATTAATTGGTAAGGACGTGAACTTGACTGCGGCTTGGAAGGAGATAGCCAAGCCTGAGGTTGCTGGAAAATAATACTTCTCAACTTTGAAGAAGCTAATTAAGGAAGATAATCACAAGTTTATGGATGTGGTAGCTCAGTGCATTTATATGATGTTTGGCTCATTCAATCAGCTCTCTTAGACTAGGCTGATTGTAATGGCGGCCAATTATAGAAAAAAAGAAGGTTATCTGGGGTGAGTTTGTTTTTAGCAAGTTGTGCCAGAACGTGCTCAACATGAAGGTGGATGATGATGGGAAGTTTGCTAGTTCGCTGGGATATGACCTGATATTAGGTCATCTGATGGAGAAGAAGGGTGTCCCGCCCAGTCACATACCAGTAGCAGTAGTAGGACCTGCACTCATTGACTATATCATGTCACTTCCTCCCTCACCAAACACTGAGCTCAGGTGCGTTGGCGCTTCAATAAGTGGTGTACAACTTTTCTTGCTCGAATATGAGGAAAGAAGACTCTTCTTTATCACTACGAAATCTGGAAGAGACAATTTTAGTCATGGTAGAAACCATAGATGAGAAAAGCGCCTGCGCAATGGGAAACCCTCCATGCAAAAAAGAAAATGTTCAAAGCCAACCTCTCTGGCGCCCAGAAGCAGGCACACGCTAAGAAGTCTGCTACATCTAGGGGGGAATCAGATGACCCTGTCCCCGAGGATACAACTGTTTCTGCTAAAGCTCCTTCATCTAAGCCAGCTCCAGCTCCTTCCCTAGTGGTTCAAAGGAACAGAACAGTTGTGCCACGCAAGCAAGCTGTGAAGAAACAAAAAGTGGTCGAGTCTATTGTCTTGGCTGAGGACCATGAGGAAGAAGCTGAAGTTCCCCTATAGAGGAAGACTAGGAGGAGACTTGTGGAGAAGTCTGACAAAGCTACTGAGCCAGCTGAGTCCGCCACAACTGAGGTTGAAGATATTATTGTCGAAGAACAACATAAATCAAAAGATGGGGATGGTGGTGAAAGCACTGCTAAAGAATCTCAGGCAGCTGCTCAGCCACATACATCTGAACAAGATTCAGTTTTCAGGCCCACAGCTGAGACATCTGAAAGAGACACAGCTGACACCAGGAAAGAAGATTTAGTTGTGATTCCATCTCACACTGATACTGTCGCTGCTGAGGTAGAGAAGACTGTTGATAGCATATGCTGGAAAACAATGATGATGAGATTCGTATTCTATCCCCTGCATACCCAGAAATGGAAGACAGGCTGCGCATATGGAGAGCTTGGAAGCTGAGTGCAGACCGGTTTCAATTTGAAAGGCCCGAGTTTATTGAGGAGGAGGAATACATCGTAAGTTTTTTGGGGAAAGTTGTTATTCGCTTTGCTCTCGATGCAGATTATTGAACAACCCTTCTCTATGAAAAGAAGGACAATGAGAAGGCTAAAGACTGTAAAAGGGAAAGTCCTTTGAAAGAGATGAGTCCCACAGATGCCTATTTGGGACAACAGCTGCGGAGATCCCTGATATCGAAACCATTGGAAACAACAGTGATGTGGAAGTATTGGATGCAATTGACTCAGTCGAGAGGGCTGAGCTACAACAAGCACTGAAAGAGTCCTTGGTGATGCATGAGCAATCTATGCTCAGGGGCCCTGGAGAGTCCTTTTACATTCAAATCTCTCCAGCCCCTACTATTCTTGACACGGTGAGGCAAATCGCTGAAACTACCCCACCAGCACACTTAGTAGGACAAAACAGGGAAACTGGTGATGAAGCTAGGGATGAAGATGTAGTGATCAACCTAGATGAGCCAAGCCATGGGAATGTTGTCGAGACAACTACCCAAATTGTGGACAACTCAAAGGGAACAACCAAGTCTTATGTGTCAGTTAACCCTGCTGCCCGTGATTCAGCTGAGGGGGAAACTAAACACACCACAACCAGGTCGAAGGAGGTTGTAGGAGAGTTAAAACAAACTGAAGTTAGGAGGCGAAGGCGAGATCCAAGAAGAACAGCAGGGTGGGATTGACAAAGCTTTGACGGTTAAGACTATCTCAGCTGAAATTCCTACTACACTGCAGGCCAAGGACACTGTTGAAACTGGTGAGGCACAGGATGGACATCAGACCAAGTCAGTTGAGACTTATGGTCGTGAAAGTTCAATCCATGAGGTTGAAAACTCGAAGGATGCCAATGTTGAAGACCCTAATGCAGCTACGTCTGCTGAAAGGATTGCTGAAGTACTTACAGCAGTTGAGACTGCTGCTAAGGTTATTGAAAGCCCCCAAGAGGTTGAGACTTCCAGGGGTGTTGTACTTGAAAAGGGAAAACTATTGCATCAAAGTCACCTGAAATGGAAGAACTGAGTGCACTACATGACTCCAATGACAATGTGTCAGTAGAGTTTCTTGACATGGACAATGAAGTTGAGTCCATCCCCAAGAACCAAGTTGTAGATGAACAAATGGCACAATTGAAAAAGGCACGTGAGGAAGTTGTCTTATCCTAGTTCATTTTGGTTGATGGCCCACTTCCAATGATGCCATCAGCAGCCCATGATCCTGCTAAAGCAGCTGAGGCTTCAAATACTCAAAACGAAGCAACAACTGGAGCCAACAAAGCTATTAAAACGGTCGGGGCCCAATTAGCTTAATAGGCTACTACAGTTGCGACTACCAATAAAGCTCCCACAAGTGAGGCACAAAGAGCTGAAAGCCAGGGGAATAAAGGAAAGGCTTCCGAATGAGGAGTGGGAGATGTTCCTTCAGTCCCTAGTGGCCTATTCGAAGACTACTTTCCATTTGTTGAAGAAGTTCTGCTGGAGACAGAGGTTGCTAAAGAAAGTGTGAATTACAGAGTAAATATAGATCCATAAGAATTCGTTGCTCTGGATGACTAAAGAGTTGTACCATTTGGGTTTAACTTCTACTCTGTGCTACCAGAGGATCAGCCACCTGAGGCAGCTGAATTCAGAAAAGCCTTCAAGGCTATGTGCGCTGAAATGGAAGCAATGGAAAGAAGATTTGCTGCACTCAATCAATGGTTGGACAACCAAAATGCAATGATTTCAAGCGACATCCGAGGAGCCGTTCTTAAAGTTCACGAATAGACTATGCAAACAAAGGCACTAAGAAGAGAGCAAGTGAACTACTTCAAATCGCTCTTCGCAAAACTTGTGATTTGGTGTGGTGAGCAAGCTCAATTGAAGCAGAGACAATGTGACAACATTAACAGGCTGGAAGCTACTCATAGGACATGCATGGAGCTGATGAGGCTACAATACAAACATGATCTTCAAAATACAGAAAGTACTCGGCGAGCGAGATGATGCAAATGAGTGCAGATATGAAGATTCTTCGATCAAAACAGAGAGCAACTCACTCAGTTACCCATGAATAGTTGGACAAATTTGACGAACATTCCTCACACTTCTCTAGCTGGCACTGATGATGCCAATAAGGGGGAAAATGAAGGTAAAAGTTAGAGGGAAGAACCTAAGAAGACCCCCATCCCCTTAAAGATTATATTGGACAAATCCCAACTCGGTTCATCAACCAATCTCAGTCTGTGATGCAAAAATCGACTTAGCAAAAAAAAAGAGCTGCAACCGAAGTTGAATTTGCAGAAGTCAATCGCAGGCAGCATGGTCGCATAAACGGATCAAAATCCAAGTTCTATGGTCCCCTAGTAGGGTTGCTCCCAGGTTTGCCAACAGTGAGATTTCCAGTAGGACTCGCTCCAGATGCAGGATCTGAGCCAAGGTCATTTGAAGAATTTGAAACACTCAAATCAGAAGGATTCTTTAAGGGAATGAATCTCGCAAAGGCATGGGATTTGTACTGGGAAAGAGGGTTGGATGTTGTTAAGTTAGCCGAGAAGCAGTAGACTCAGTCAAGTAGTCAGCAAACTTCAAGGGCTCCACCTGTTAAGTACACTCCCAGAGGAGGAGCTGACTTAAGAGAAGGAAGGGGAAGGCCTGGTGGAAGAGGTAGAAGCACTCCACCAAGTAGACCTAAGGATATTCAGTATGTGAAACCCCAAAAGAAAGATTTATTATACTGGGCTGGACTAAGGGAATTGGAAAATAGAGACGTTGCCAAGCAAAATAAAGAGGCAGCTAAGTGCCAAGAAGAAGAAAATATCAGTCAAGAATAAGAACGTGAAGACAGAAGAAGGAGAGACCTAGTTCAAAAGAGAGCTTATGAGAAAACGAGAAGGGAAGAAGATGATTAAGTAGAGGAAGAGAGAAGAAGAAGACATGAGCAGGGAAGATGAAGAAAGGAGAAGGAAGCAACAGAGACGCTGAAGGCTGCCTGCAGACACCTTCTTATTGTATTCATACTTAATTGTAAATACACAGAAAAATATGTAAATACCTTGTAATTTTTTCATTGTACTTTGTAAATACATTGTAAAGTACAGAATGATATGTTCAATAAAACGACATATTCATATAATTCTTTTTCAAAACACTATTTACTTTGTTATTTTATTTAAGTTTTGGCATCATCAAAAAGGGAAAAATTATTGGGAAATTTATGTAACTAGTAAGAAACATGTGATCCACAAAAATTTTACAATTAGTATAACAACGAAATAAGTTTTATATTAGCTTACAATCACATGCATCGGTCTTTTATTTCATTGTTATGGCAAGAAAAGTCTTCTTTCTTACATGATTTCGAATCTTTTAGAATTGGATGCATTTTACATAATCAGACAAATAACTTAGCTTATAAATCATAAGCTAATGATTAGTAAATCACATGCAAGTTATCGCATTAATAAAAGAAAAAATAATTAAATATTATATATACCAAAATCCATCATATATAATATCATCATTTATTTGTTATTGTTATTCAATTAAAATAAAATAAAATAAAGGTTAGTCAAATTATTATACTTCATGTGCTTACCTCTTATATTATATCTCAGTTCTTCGATTACTCTTCGAGTAAGCAAAGCTCCCTTTTGAAGAAATGCAAAAAAAAAAAAAAATTACAATATAATATATATGTAACATAAATCCATATATTATTTTTATTCTAGTAACAAAGTCAATATTTTATCATTAGCACTTAAACTTAAAGTTTTAGTCCTCCTATTTCCAGTGTCTTAGAAATAATAAACATTAACCTAATATATAAAAAAAAAATTCCATTATTTTCATCGAGAGTCAGGTATTAAATAAAACTATGAAAAAATGATAAGTCGAAATATGAGTTTTAAACTCCATTCAATTGCACACAAAATATCTTTATTTAATAAATAATAAAATCAAAGACAGATTTATGAAAGAAAAAATAAGCTAACAATTTTCACGTGTCAATCTTCAATAATTAAATATAATACTATTTAACTTTTATGTTTGAATTTCTTTTTGCATTCACTTATGTTTTTAAAAGTTATACATAATAGACTAAACACTAATATAGTTTTTAAAATTTGATAAAGTTTTAGAAAGATACGTTATACTATTAGAGTTTGTACTTGCAATTGAATTTGGCTATTTTGGTTATATTAATATTTACATAGTTGTAAATTTTGTGATTCGTATAGTTATAAAAACTGCAATTATTCTTAATATACTGAAACTAATCTATATTTGTTTGAAGAGATCAAATTTAAAATTGATCTCATTTAATCTCGTTTACAAAATCATATTATTTGTTGTAAAATATAATTATCAATCTATTTTTAGTGTCTTTATTGAGAAAATGGTATATACTTTAATCTTTATTTAAAATGCTGATTGGATTTTTGATGAAATAAGAAAATATAATTGCCAAAAATTTAGATATCAAGTGTTAAAAACTCCCCTTAATTATTCTCTTCTGCCTCCTTATGCCCGGAATAAATCATATTACTTCGCACTAAACATGGTCACTTCACTCCAATTTATTATTATATATAGCTTAACACAATAAATTTGATACATAAATATTATTTAGAATATTTTGATTATTATATTGGTTCCTAAATTAACATGTAATTTAAGAAATATTAATCTTTGACATAAATATCAAGCTATTTTATATTAAATAAGTTTAGTTTATTTATTTAATTTTTTGCAAAATTTCATATATATATATATAATGACTTTCCATTTCTGATTCTTGTTTTCAAGCTTTTCATAATATTTGATTTTGTAAAAATTTGAATAATTTTTACCCAATTTTATAATAATTGTCTTTGTACTTGAATATTTAAAAGTCATAAATGTGTGCTTTTAACTGAGCTTTTATCAAAAATATCAAATTATACATATTATATGAAAACCATTTAATTTTTCTTTAGATTTCCCAGCTATGACCCACATATTTTTTTTAACTATTTACTTGTATTCTTTCAAATCTTTATAATACGTTTCAATTGGTTTAATCCAAAACTATCTATATATGTGAGACTAACCCCCAAAATTATTTAGATCAATCTCAACTCATTAATGTCAAGTATAACCATTTAGTTTTGAATATTTTTTATCTTAGTTTTCACTCTTATTTGTTGTAATTATTTAATTTACTTAGTTTTTATGAATGTTATGTTAGTATTTGAACTAATATATAATTTGTAATATATAATTACTTTCTCAGTAGTCAAATTGTTACATATTAAATGAGTTTATTTATTTTTTTCTTTTGCATAGCAGATATGATCTTTTAGCCTAATCCAATTTTAGCTCATATTTCACTCTTTCACACCATTTTATTAAAATTTAATTATTTTGTTGTACATTTTTATTATAATGGTGTAATTTTAAAACGACATTCAAGTTTTATCACAAATGTAAATTTAATACATATGGATTTGTTTATTAAGTTTGTCTTCTTTGTTTTTCTTTTTTTTTAATAAATTTATATATACAACTTTTAACACTTTTTGCACTTGTTCTTAAAATGTATAGGATATAAAAATAATCGAAAAATTGAAATCATAATATATTAATAAATAATAATTAGAAACAAAAAACTTATAATGTTAAATATACAAAATTAAGTAAAAGTCATATTAACACATATAATTAAAGTTTAAAAAGTAATGTTTTTATCGCGACAAACTTGTTTTGGTTCTTGTTCGCTTTTTTTTCATGTTAATCTTATTTCTTTTATTTTGTATATTTTTTTTCACTTATATGGCTAATTAAAATAAAATATACATGAAATTGCAATAAAAATAAAACATGAAACTCTCTTGTTTTCAATATTATTTCTTTAACAACCATCAATAAATTAAATTTTAAATTGATGGGAGAATTTTTCGACCATAAAGTTCTCTACTTTTTATTTAGCATCAAAACCACCTAAAATATTTTCTATTTTATTTTTTCTTATCGTGCATATTGTAATTTGATCTTTTTCTTATAAATTATAATAGACATATTTAATTATTGAGAAAATTTAAAAGAATATAAGAAATATACAATTTTGCATCATACTAAAAGTTAAATAGTTAAAAGTTTCTTCTATAACGACTTGTGTATATGTTTAGAACATATAGTTGAAGATTTTGAAACCTAGTTTAAATTTGAAATTGATTTTATAAGAAATTTAAACTATTCTTAGTGTTATGATTGAAAAAATATATTTTCAGATACTGAAATCTTTTTTGGCTATAATGAACATCACTCATATAATTAAACAAAAAAGATTAAATAAATAAGAAAACTATAGAAAAACATAAATTCTTAATTTTTACATAATGTTGAACTTTATAATGTTAAAACAAAAACGATTAAATAAATAATAAAACTATTGAAAAAACATAAATTCTTAATTTTTACATCGTGTTGGACTTTATAATGTTAAAATTTTCTCTTGTGAACTCCTTATATATGCTTATGACATATGGTTAGAAAGCTCACGAAATTTAGTTTAATATGAAGCTAATATTATTTGAAAATTCTAAATAAATTAAGAGTTATAGCTGCAATAATAAATACTTTTAAAATATAGAATATAAAAGGTCACATTGTCTTATAATTGAACAAATAGAAACTAAATGTAAATATGAAATTAAATTGTTGTCCTAAAATTTTACTATGTCTAAAGGAACTGAAAGAAAAGTTGCATGTCTATATCATATAAGTTATTAAACCACGATCCATTTTCATAATATGCAAGTTATATATTAATGAAAAAGGAAAAATAAAAATATGAAGATAAGTAATCTATAATATAATATTATTACATATTTATTCATTTATTGGAGATCCAAAACATATAGTCACTGCCTACTCATACATAAATGAAAGCACCTTGTACCAAATTCAATTGTAATCTATTTAAAATTCATGGAATAATGATTAGTATTTGACGGATTAATAAAATATTTAAGTACTTCAAATATTATTAATACCTTGGTGACTTTTCAAAATCTTCCTCGTTAGATTTATTGCAAGTGATATTTTCTTTATGTATGCTTTGTTTTCTGCTTTATCAATAAATTCTTTGAAATAATATTACAAATCATGTAAATAGAAATTAGTTAATATATTACACAAGTTAATTATAGATTGTAAGTACATGTACAATATTGTTGATATGATTGTTAAATTTTCAACATTGTTTCAATATATAATTTACTTTTAGTAAGTATGGATCAGAATGAATTATTAACTAATTGTTTATATAACTCAATCCAAGAAAAACTTAAAAACATTATAAAACTATATAGGTTTTTATGTTTATTTTACAATCAAATTTTCTCTTGTTTGGTTTTGATGGTTGGAGACGTTTTTTTTTATTACTTTTAGTGTTTTTTTTTGCATTAGATGCATTATAAATAATTAATCGTGTAATTTACAGGCTAAAATTTGATAACCCAAGTTTTTGCATTAATAAAAAAATTGAATCTAAATCATGTAAAATCGTATATCCGTTATTGCAAAAAGTAAAAAAAAATATAGATAAAGATTAATGAATAAAGCTTGGATAACAAAATATTTTTTTTTCAAAATTTAAGCAATAACTTATATTTCACTAATCTTAAAACTAATTAGTTTTATGGGATATTTGCAACCAAAAGTGGATTTAGAAATACCCTATTTATTTAAATCAAACTAAATGAATTAACTTATTTTATTTTTTTATCCTCATTTAGTTGTAAAATCATACTCTTATTTCTTTTTTGTAGATGTATTTAGTTATTAAGAAAATAAAGAAAAATATTATAAAGTACATTTTTACATAACACTCAACTTTAAATGGCTAAAATTATCTCATATGAAGTCTTTTATATATGCTTATAGCATACGGTTGGAAAGCTCTCGATATCTAGTTTAATGTGCAATTAATATTATTTGAAAATTCAAAATATTCTAAGAATTACAATTAAATGAAAGCATATAAGAAAAATTTGGAATACAAATAGACACTAATCATATTATCAAAACAATAAAACAAAATCAATATAGAAAACTACTTAATTGCCCTTAAAACTAACTTTATTATAAGGATATTTTCGGCAAATCAAATTTTTCTAGAAACCTTCAAACTTGTAGGTCCCAAGGAGTGTGAGTAAGGTTTAGAAGGGGGGGTTGAATAAACCTTACCAACTTTTTCATTTTAGTCCTTTTAAGATATTTCGAGTTAATTACACAACTAAGTCCTTGGTGGACAACTAAGTTAGTTAACCAAATGAGTTAGCCACTCAACGACTCGATTGAGATGTTGATAGAATAACTCATTGTTTAGTCTAAACCTTAACTTGGTTGTGATGAGATTTTCAATGGGAAGACTTAACACCCTTGAATTTAGTTTAAGTTTGTTTTAACACTTGGTTTTAGCACTTTGTTAGTTATCGGTTGGAATGCAAATTATCGCCAGATATTAAATGATATGCGATAAGTAAATGCTTTGAAATGTAAATGACACAATAAATTTTATAGAGGTTCAAGATGTGGTAATTCTTCTACTCCTCTCTTCTCCAACTCCCGGAGGAATCCACTAAGTATTGATCGAATACAAAGTGGTTAACGATCCATATACAAGTCTTGATCACACAACCGACTTGATCCTTTGGGACTCGATCCGAGATGCCTTGGTCACACAAACCGTTGGCTTCTCTTCCGACTCGGCTTCTTCTTCACGGGTGGTCGCTTTGCTACTTGACTCACTTGCTCAAACTTCTTGGATTTGATCATGAATCCCTCCAATAACTTGAGACTGGTTCGACCTTGAACCTTTCTACAATCCTCCTTGGAATGTAGACCCCTTTTGATTCTTCAAAAGTTTCCTCTTCAACATTTTAAAGTTGTCTTTCCTTCACAGCTTGGTGTTGGATTGATTTCCTTCGAAATTTAGGCTTGAGGATTTGCTTGAATAAATTGAGAATGTTTTGCAGGTTACAGTTCGAATGTTAGCTTGAATGTTCGTGGTTCAAGTATACAAGGTAACCCTTTCTCAAATTGATTCCTCTGCCTTTTATAGTGCTCTTTCAAAAATCTGCCCGTTGAAGAGATTGACTGATTTTCAAAACACACTAGTGGTCGTTGGCTTGTCTTGTTGCAGTCCTTGAAATTTACATTACATCGTATTAAATGAACCTTCACTTTTTCGAGCGACACACAGTGCGATGCTTCCCATTGGTTTATTCCTTTTGCACGCTTCTGGGACTGAGCACTTTATAATATTGGAGCATGGAAGTATTACTTATTTAAGTAACTTTCTTGACTTCTGTGCAACGGACTCTTTTCAGTTGTCTTGACTTGACTGCAATTCCTTAACTTCCCCAGGTGACTTCGAGTCAGCTCCCAATCATTGGAAGACTCATCTGTCACTCCAACTTGACTTGGTTGTCTTGAATTGACTTGACTGACATTTCTCACAGCTGTAACCAGCTGATACTCCTTCAGTCGAGTTCTTGACTTCTCCTCCTTGCCATACTCAGCTGCTTCACAGCGGAGTCTTCATATTAGCCTTTAGTTGACTTCTTGTATGTCCAGGCATAGCTGACTTGACTCAGCTCGTACAGCCCTATCTATTACAATGCAATTTACAAGAAAAATAGGGTGCCAACTTTCTAGTCTAAGTTTTACAAGGAATTCATCAAAATCTAACAAATAAATTTCCCAACAATTTCCCCCTTTTTGATGATGCCAAAACTTAAAACATACATGGAAGAATGTAAGCATCAAAGATACATACATGTAGTGCAGTAACAGAGAATGTATGCGTAGAATCAATCTTTTTATTGATCATAACATTATTGTTCTTTACACAGTTGTTTACAAAGTGTATCAGAGCAAACATCTATGTCTACGCAAAAAAATAGAGAAATTACAGATTTCTTATTTAATGTACAGAAGACTTACATACTTGTGCATTTACAATAGTAAATTACATGAAGTGGTGGACAGCAACACTTCATCTCCTTCGCTGCCTCCTTCTTTCTTCATCAGCTCTGTCGTCTTCTGACCTTTTTCTCTTCTTCTCTTCTTCAACTGTTTTTTCTCATAAGCTCTTCTGGCAGCTTCATCTTTTCTTTTCCTTTCTTGTCTCTCTTCCCACAGCTTGAGTTTGTCTTCTATTTTCTTCTTCGATTCTCTTTAGATATTCAACATTGTTCTTGGCGACTTGCAGGTTGGCTACTTCGTCAAAACCAGCCCAATAGATCCCTCATTTCTTCCTTGGATCTATATATTCAATGTTTTTGGGTAGAGGTCTAGGTTTGAAACCTCTTCCTCTAGTGCTTCTACTTCTTCCTCTGGGTGTGTATTGTACTGGGGCCTTCTTCTTTCCAAAGAGAGTGACCAAGTGGCCAGAGAGTGATCGCTAGAGTCTCTTCACTGTCGCCTTCTTCACACAGCTTGAGGCCTTTTTCCCAATACAAGTCCCAGGCTTGGGCCATGGTCATGTTCTCGAAGTATCCCTCGGATGCGAGCGTCTTGAATTCATCAACAGATTTAGGCTCGGTTCTGACATCTGAAATGGCATCAGTATCTCTTCCTGCCGGAATGCCTCCGTATTGTTTCAGTATATTCATCGCACAGGCATCCATTTTTCTTTCAATCTCCGTCATCTCTGCTTCTACTATCTTCCTCTTTTCGCACAAGGGCACAAATGTAGTGTTGGAGCGGCGAGTCACCGGAAGTTTGTTGATTATGTCACCAGACAAGTCCTTGTTGAGGGTTCGCAACCATTAAAGTCATGTCTTTCGAACCTTCCCCTCAACTGATTTTCCCTTTTCTTTCTTCTGTTCTTCAGCTGTCTTCACCTTCACAGTTGCGTCCTTCTTCTCGGTTGCGGACCCTTCCAACGTCTTTAGGTATTCCTCTTCCTCCTTTTTGGCATCATCAAAGGAGAGATGAACCCCTAGAAACATGCCAGCAAGCATGAAATCTAGGCGACTGATAGTTGAGTTCTGTTTGGATTCTACTACGGAGTATGCTGCTCGAAATTCTGAGCGAGTGGCATTGGATTCGGCTGTCACCAACTTCATTTCATCCATAAGAAGGCTGGATTTTTCATTCATGTTCTCCTCTACGCTGCCAGTTCTTTTCGATGAAATTCGCGCGCGGCCATTCCATTTACGTGGTATGAGAGGTATGCATTCGATCAATGTTTTCTTGCATCCTCTTCTTCATGTCAAAGATTATCGCTCTCAGTTAGCATCTTATTGTATAATGCTTTGAAGTATCGAACTTGTTCCACGCGCATTGTCTGCTGCTGATGCCACCATTCCCGGATCCTCACTATTATTCCACGCAGACGCCAGTAAGATTAGCATCTCGGTTATCCAAACATATCTATTGAGACCTGGTGCCTTTCCATATTCTCTATCTCCGCAAATATAGCCTTGAAAACTTCTCGAACCTCAGCTTTTACCTCCGTCTCACCGTGGCGGCCAAAAGATCAAAATCAAAATCTGTTGGGATGATGGTATCTATGGGAATTACTGGATCAGGTCTATGGAAACGTTGTTGATCTCTAGCTAATTCGTCATCAAGATCAGGCAGCTCTAATGTGAAATGGAAAGTTTGTTCAAACGCATCATCACGATCATAGGGAATCTGTTCAACTGTGACTTGTGGTCGTGATGTTCCTAGCTGAGCCTCAGCTCTCTTAACAGCTTCTTCGGTCTCAGCTGGTTTTTCCATATGAGTTGTCTGGTCCTTGGCCAGTATCAGTAGCGTCATTGGACGATGATGAGACGTGTAGGGGTGGCTCATCATCAAAATTGAACTTTTGACGACCCTTGAATTACGCTTACTCGTCTTTGGGAAGAACATCCTCACCGAGAGTCGTTTGGACTTGCAATAGGGGATGACTCAGCTTCATCTTCACCTTCAGATCCCAGAAAAGTTACATCAGGGTTGTCTTGGGAATCATGAAGGGCACTTATCTCCTTCTCAGATGCATCGATGATAATTGGAGGGATGTTCTATGCTTCGCCTCTTTACCCCGGAAGTCTCAACCTCCCATAGGCCTTGATACCTCCTGCGCAGTCTCCACTGACAAGGCATTGGACAATCCCTTCCACGACTCACTGTCTTGGGGTCTTCTACGGTGGCATCCACAGAGCCTCAACTCCGTGGATTGCACTTTTCATTGCCCGTGAGTGTTAACTCCCGGGCGGAGTTCATCCTCCGTGCCTCGGTTGCATCGGCGTCCTCGGCTGCGAGAGCGATTTTGCACTTCACCGAGACAGTCTCAACTGTTCGAGCTTCATCAGTGACAACTTGTTGTGTATCTTTTTCCTGTTCCTTCTCCACTTCGCCTCCTAGATTCGTTGTGGAGTCATCTGCAGCAACCTCCGACCTAGCTGCAGTGGAGGGAGTTTCTCCCTCACCGGTGGCACCACCGGTGAGTGACTTGGAATGGGGTCACTCTTCTCCGGACTCCTATTGTTTCCTATAAGTGTTTAGCCATTGGGGCAGGTGGTAAGACACCTTCAATAGGGGTTGGCTCGACTTGGGTCCCCAAGTTCCCAGTTTCATCGCCATTGCCCTTAGATCCATCATCTGATTGAACGGGGATGTGGTTGTAGCAATAACAGTGGCAATCTGTTGTACCACTCCCAATGGATCAATCTCCAGCTGTGACTTGGAAGACTCTCCAGGTCCTTCCATCAGCTGTTGCTCGTGCATCACTCTGGATTCCCGCATGGCTTGCTGCATTTCCAACTCTTCAGAGCGGCGAAGAGGTCCGATCCTCATCACTTCCCGAGAGAACATCGAGGTAGGGATGAGTGTGATCGATGGTTCCAGTGAAGGGAAAAATATTGGCCTTCTCTCGGGCTTCAGCTTCCTCTGTCAATTGCTCCTTCTCCTTTTCTTTGAAGATATTCAAAATATCTATGCAATTCTCTTCATCCAATGCCTGAATCACTGTGGTCAAACCGAGGAAATTCATCAGTTCTTCTTCTTCTTCAATAAACTCGGGTCTTTGGTAGTTGCCTCTGATCGACTCGGTCCACTTCCTCCATTCACGCAGATGATTTTGGATGTAATGTGGTGGAGACTCATGATCACATCATCATCATCATCGTGTGTTGTTCTTCTCGAGGAATGGAGGGTAGTAGAGCTTGCTCTTCACCACTCGGCGACTCTGGCGATGCTGCTTCGAAGGAGATTCACTGTCTCCGCTTCTTTTCCACAACCTTCCTATCCACGGTGGGTCTTCGACTTGCCTGCTGATCGGTCTCGATCAATAATCTTTGGAGACTCTTTCTCCGGCTATTTTTCGATATGTTCTGGAGTGGCAGACTCACTTTGTTTTCTCAAGCTCAATGCTTGAAGAGTCTTCTTTTTTGGTCCTTACCGAGGAATTTCTGGTTTGGATATAGTTTTCTCGAGTCCTGGGCGGCGGGGGCGTGCTACCTTCTTTTTCTCGAGGAGTTGGCTTTCTTGGCTTGTCGAGTCCTCCTTTTCTTGACAATGGAGAAGGTATTTGAGGTTCCTTCTCCTTTGCGCGGCTGCAAGGGTAGGAGACACGGCTGCAGGGGTAGGTGACTCAGCTGCAGGGGCAGGTGCGTCTTTCGTCTTCTTCTTCTTTGGGGCATCGTCTTTCTTTCACCGCATGGGCGACTTTCTTTTTCGGAGGGGAGACAACAGTTGTTTTCTTAGGGTCAGCTGATTCCCCCTCACTAGTGTCCGCCCTCTTGGCATAAGCTCTCTTCTGAGCTCCTGAAAGATTCGATCGGGACATCTTCTTGTTGACATGGAACGCATTTCCATGTCGGAGTGGAACACCCTTCACCTCCATCAATCGGCCAATCACAAGACCATACCCCAAGGATTCTCTGAATGATCCATCTTCCTTGAAAGACTTATTTCCAACATTTTGGCAGAGTCTGCTGTATACAAACTCAGCCCAATTTACCTTCTTCTCCTGCATGATCACAGCCATCACGATCAGCTTAGTTTTGGATAGCTGATTAAAGCTTCCAAATTTGATGTCTACGCACTTGGCAACAATATCCAGCAACTTGTGGTAATCTTCTTTCAAAGACTTCTTATCACCGTGTGTAAACCACCTTTGCAAAGATCATCGTCGGGTTTGGCCACTTCCTTCCATGCAACAGCCAAGTTTACATCAGCCTCCAATATCTCCGGCTTTCCTTCTGACAGAAGCAAACAATGCTCCGCTAGATCCTCAGCAGTGATCGTAAACTCCTTTCCGTGAACAGAGGACTTGATGCCCTCGTCGTGAACTTCAGCATTCATGTAGAACTGAGCGACTTCTTCAACATAAGTCATCTGAAACAACTCCATAGTGAGAAAGGGTTTCAGCCCAGATTTCTCCACTTTCTCAGCTATCTTCTTCACAAGGGTTTCATCGGACCCTTGTTTGATCATCCCTTCGAAATCCACAGTAGAGCCAGTGTGGATTTGTTTTCCCAACTTAACAAAATCGTAAGTAGATGCCATTACTTTAAGTTTTTGAACGAAACTTTTAGAAATTTACTTGGAGATCTGTAGGGTTTCGAGAGAAAAGTTGCTTTCTTTGCTTTTGAGAGAGATGAACAGTTTGTGTAAAGTGCGAGAGAAATGGACGAAAGGGTATATATGTGGGTTATGAAAGGACGTGCATACGGTTTTTGAAATTTGATCGAGATCAACGGCTCGGATTTAGCACGCCGATTAGCATTTAATTGCTCGCATTTAATGCTGCAGCATTTATATCCAATCATATGCTTTGTTGTGCATCTTTTGATTGTACCCGTCATTATGACGCTGACAACATCCTTAAAAACATTCCCGCTTATTAAAAACGATTGCGTTTTTGTCACTTAGCTCATAAATGACTCAGCTTGCTCCTTAGCTGATTCAACTCTTCTTCTCTCTTTTCACATAGGTACTCAGCTGTCAGCTAACTCGATGCAGCTGATTTTTCGATACGGCTGATTCACTTAGCTGATTCACAGCCTCTGCTCTATTTTCATCTTTTCAAATTTCATTTCTTTTCCTTGAGTCTTCTGAGTGTTAACTCAGCTCAATTAACCCTAGCTCATGCTTGAGTTCTTCAAATCTTGACTCACATAATGGCTTTGTGAATATGTCAGCTAACTGTTTATCAGTTGAGATATATTCCGAGGTGATGTCTTTCTTTTCAACATGATCTCTTATGAAATGATATCTGACATCGATGTGCTTTGTTCTAGAATGCAACACATGATTTTGAGTGATTGCAATAGAACTTGTGTTATCACACATAATAGGAATTTCTTTTTCTTCAACATCATAATCTCTAAGTTGTTGTCTCATCCATTAGACTTGGGCATAACAGCTGCCCGCAACTATGTACTCAGCTTCAGTTGTGGATGTGGCTATTGAATTTTGCTTCTTGCTAAACCAGGAAACCAATCTGTTTCCAAGCATTTGACATGTACCTGAAGTACTTTTCCTGTCAACTCTACATCCAGCATAGTTAGAGTCTGAGTAGCCAATAAGCTTGAATCCACCTTCCTTTGGATACCATAAGCCGACTTCCTGGCATCCCTTTAAATATCTTAGGATTCTCTTTGCTGCAGTCATATGGCTTACTTTTGGTGCAGATTGAAATCTTGCACATACACCTACTGCAAAGGTGATGTCTGGCCTACTTGTTGTGAGATAGAGAAGTGATCCAATTAGTGCTCTATATCTTGTTTGATCCACATGCTTGCCATCTGCATCCATATCCATCTTGACTGATGTATTCATTGGTATTTTCACAGAAGACTTCTCTTCCATACCAAATTTCTTCATTAAATCTCTGGTGTACTTTGTTTGACTTATGAAGGTTCCATCCTTCAGTTGTTTAACTTGAAGTCCTAGAAAGAATGTCAGCTCTCCCATCATGCTCATCTCAAATTTGCCTTGCATGAGGTTTGAGAACTTATCACACAGCTCTTTGTTTGTGGATCCAAAAATGATGTCATCCACATATATTTGAACAAGCATTATACTCTCTCCATCTTGAATTCTGAAGAGTGTTCTGTCCACTTTGCCTTTGGTGAATCCATTATCTGTCAGAAATTGAGATAATGTATCATACCATGCTCTAGGTGCCTGTTTCAATCCATATAGAGCTTTCTTGAGCTTGTACACCTTATCTCCAAGAGTCTTCTGCTCAAATCCTAGAGGTTGTTCAACGTAGACTTCTTCTTCTAATAGTCCATTTAAAAATGCACTCTTCACATCCATCTGATATACAGTGAAGTTCTTGTGTGCAGCATAGGCAAGAAACATCCTTATTGCTTCTAATCTTGCAACAGGAGTAAATGTTTCATCAAAATCTATTCCTTCCTCTTGGCAATACCCTTTGGCTACCACTCTTGCTTTGTTTCTTACCACATAACCTTCTTCATTCATCTTGTTTATGAAAACCCATTTTGTGCCAATGACATTTTGATGGGTTGGTCTTTGAACCAATTTCCATACTTTGTTTCTTTCAAATTGATGCAGCTCTTCTTGCATGGCCTGAATCCAATGTGCATCATCCAATGCTTGGGACACATGTTTTGGCTCTATTTGGGAAATAAAACAAGTGAACATGGCTTCTTGTTGAGCTCTGGATCTGGTTCTTACACCATCTCTTACACTTCCAATGACTAGCTCTGGTGGATGGTCTCTCAGCCATCTCACATCGGGTTGGAGTAAGTCACCGGTTCGATCGTCTTGCAACACTGTGTTATCTTGAGCGACTCTTTCAACATCACTTAGCCGCAGATTTTCCAAATGTCTTTGAGATTCATCTATCTAATCTTCACCTTGATTAATTGCTCCACTTGACTTCCAAACATGGTTGCATGGTTGATTCACTTATCGGCTAACTCTTCAAGGTCTTCTCCATTTACATTAGGTTCATCAAAAACCACATGGATAGACTCTTCTGTGACCATAGTCCTTTTGTTCAAGACTCTATAGGATTTGCTTTGTCACCGAGTATCCCAAGAAGATACCTTCATCGCTTTAGCATCAAAAGCCTTTAGATTATCCTTGCCATTGTTGTGGATGAAGCATTTACATCCAAAGATTCTAAAATATGCAACATTTGGCTTTCTCCCCGTCCAAATCTCATATGGAGTCTTTGTCACTTTGTCTATTGATCATGCATCTATTTTGAGTATAGCATCCTGTTTTATAGCGTTTTAGGCAACTGCTTGACTAACAAGGTCCTTTTGCTTCCTTGAGAGTTCTATTCCTTCTTTCTCGCAACTCCATTCGATGTGGAGTCCTTGTCAGAATAATTCGTGAGTAATACCATTTTCAACACAAGATCTTGAGTTATTATTCAATTGACAAACTCAATTCCTCTATCGATCTTATCTTTATAATGGTTTGACTCTTCTCATTTTGAACTCTTTTCATCAGCTGTGGTAACTTCTGCAAAGTTTCCTTCTTTTTACACATGAAGATTGTCCATGTATATCTTGAATAATCATCCACCACTACTAGAGTGTATTTTTTCCCACTTATGCTGGCTGGTTCAACAGGACCAAATAGATCCATATGCAGTAGATGCAATATTCTTGTTGAAGATGGGCTTGACTTCTCTTTTAATGATGATTTGATCTGCTTTCCCATCTGGCATGCATCGCAAACACTTTATTTCTTGTATACTGAGTCCGGCATTCCTTCTACAAGATTACTCCTTGCAAGCTTGTTAATTGTTTTGAAATTCAGGTGACTCAGCTTCTTGTGCCACAGCCAGCTTGATCCGGTTGTACTTTTTGCTAACAAACAAGTGCTTGGTGTGGTTGTCGACCAATCTACCACGTACAAGTTCTTTTGTCTGGCTTCTTGCAACACTACTTCATTTGATTCAGTGTCTTTGATTTGGCACACTCCCATATTGAATCCAACATTATAGCCCTTGTCACAGAGTTGGCTGATGCTTAGTAAGTTGAAATTTAGGCCTTCAACATATGCAACATCTATGATTTCTAATCCATTTTTCTTGATGGATCCAGTGCCTCTTATTTCCCCTGGAGCTTCATTTCCTCCAAATATGACTTTTGCACCTTTAATTTCCTTGAATCTTGACAGATTTTTCTTGTTTCCTGTCATTTGTCTGGAACAACCACTATCCATGTACCAGGTTCCTTGGCACTCGGTTGTTCCTTGAACCCGCAATCAAGGAAATCGCTTTTTAGGTACCCATACTTGTCAGGTCCTGAGGGGTTAGTCTTTGTAAGATGATCCAACCAACCTGTAGCCAAATGATTTGACTCTAAGAGGTTGCCATCTATCTGTGCCATAATCATAATTCACTTTGGCAAATTGCTTGGGGGCATTAGGTTCATACAACTGTCTCTTTTGTCTGTATGCATGTGTGTGTGTTTTAGTAATTGCCTTCTTTGGGTAATTGTGATATTTCTGAGTGTAATGCTTGGGTGCGTATGTGTGCTGATAATAGCTCTTTGGCCTTTGGAATGACCTTTGCTGAGTTCTAGGTCTTTGCCATTTAGGCTTGTATTCCATAGGTCTTTGCTGATATTTCACACTATTCCAATCAGCTTGGCTTGGGTAGTTTCTACCATTCCCATCATTTGTGTTCCTTCGATGGAACTTCTAGGGATTCTGGTAGCTCTGTTTCTTCTTCACGGAGTACTTTCTGTTTGGAGTTTGCTGAGGAACTTTGTTGGATTTCTTCTCATTGTCCTCTCAAAGATACTCAACTAGTTGTTTTCCTTTTCTTTATATCCAAGGCCAGTTTGTTTGTGGTTGTGCTTTGGAATGAATGTGTGTGCAACATTTGGTGTCTTGGATTTTTGAGAAGCTTCATTACTTGAAGATCCTTTTTCCAAGATCACTCTGGGAGTTTGACTATGCACAAAGGAATTGAATCCTATGCCTGTCTTGTCTCCACATCCTTTTTGGCTCATGATAAGGTCATCCAATGATTTAGATGCCTTAGTGAATGAAGCAATCACATTTTTGAGATCATTTTCCCTCTTCTCTATAGCAGCTATCTCTGTTATTAGTTTTGCATTTTCAGCCTTCAGCTCTTTGTTCTCATTAGCTATGTGACTTAGAGTACTCAGCTCCTTAGTCAGTTGTGAGGTTTGGCTTTTGAGCTGGTTGTTTTCCTCATTTAATAGTGTGTGTGAGGATTTAATGTGCTCAAAGTCTTTCATCATTTTGCCGAATGAATCATAAAGATTAGTGGGTGATGAAGTATGTGTGTCACAATCACTGTCACTAAAATCTGAGTGAGATGAGTTAGAGTGTACCTCATCTTCTTGGTCAGGTTGATCTTGTTCTTTACCCATTACACAGATCATAGCTTCTTCTTCAGAATCACTTGAGTAGTCAGCTTCACCACTCTCTAAGTCTGTTGTATCTTTTGACTTAGTTGTTTCAGCAGCTTCAATAGCCAATATTGCTCTTTTCTTTTCTTGTCTTCTTTCTCTCAAGACTTTTCTTTCTTCTTCATTCATGTATTTATTGACTACAGGATATGGACAGTCAATAGCAAAGTGTCCTGGTTATCTGCAATTCCAACACAGGTTTTCAACCTTTTGATCAGCTCTCTCATTTCTTGGGTTGTTAGCTCTTTGATATTCAACCTTTTGATACTCAACTCTCTTTGGGGCCTATCTTCCCTTGACTTGGAGGGAGCTAAATGTCTTCTCGAAGATTCACCTTTGTTCCTTTTGTAGTTCTTGTTGAAGAACTTATTGAATCTTTTAACCATCAAGGCAATTTCCTCCTGGTCAATGACTTCATTGGTTTCAGCTCTCTTCCCTTCCTTGACTATGAGTGCAGCTGTTTTGGGCACAACTATCTCCTCGTGATCTTTTCTTCTCAGCTCAAACTCATAGGCTTTGAGCTCTGAGAATAGTTCATGATTGGATGTTTTTGATAGGTCCATCGAGTGTCTTAGAGCCATGGTCTTTATTTCCCACTCACCGGGAGGCTCCTCGAGATCTTAATACACATCTCCTTATGTGTGTATTCTTTCCCGTCTTTGAGCTCATTTGTAATTTCAGTGAATCTACCATCCAGCTGATCCATTGTTTCACCTGCAAGCATTTTAAAATTTTCAAATTTTTGAACAACAACAGATAATTTGTTTTCCTTGATTTGCTCAGATCCTTCACAAATTAAGGTTAATTTATCCCAGATTTCTTTGGTTGTCTTGCAAGATTTGACTTTGTTGAACATGGCTTTGTCCAAAGTTTTGTAGAGTATGTCCTTGGCCACAATGTCCAGTTGTATCTTTTTTTACTCATCATTTGTCCATTTAGCTCTTTAGGTTTTTCAACCATAGCTGGTCTAGGAGAAACGACCTCCTCTCCTTCAAATTGCAGCACTCTCCTTGCGATTGTGTTTACCTTCATTATTTGCAGTGGCCCATCCTCTATCACTATCCACATCTCATCATGTAAAGCTGATAGATGAGCCTGCATACGTATTTTCCAGTCATCAAATTCCTCAATGGTGAACATAGGGATGCGTGTCAAATTTGCTTCCATGATAACAACTTTGCTATTTAGAAAAAAATAGCTTTTGCAAGAACAAGTGTTAAAAAAAATTTCTTTGAAAGATTGGAGATCTAGTTCAGTAACCAGTGCGGAAGGCTCAATGAACCAACCGCTCTGATACCACTTGTAGGTCCCAAGGGGTGTGAGTAAGGTTTAGAAGGGGGGGTTGAATAAACCTTACCAACTTTTCGATTTTAGTCCTTTTAAGATATTTCAGAGTTAATTACACAGTTAAGTCCTTGGTGGACGACTAAGTTAGTTAACCAAATAGAGTTAGCCACTCAACGGACTCGATTGAGCTGAGTTGATATAATAACTCACTTTTTTAGTCTAAACCTTAACTTGGCTGTGATGAGATTTTCAACGGAAGACTTAACACCCTTGAATTTGGTTTAAGTTTGTTTTAACACTTGGTTTTAGCACTTTGTTAGTTATCAGTTGGAATGCAAATTATCAGCAGATATTAAATGATATGCAGTAAGTAAATGCTGAAATGTAAATGACACAATAAATTTTATAGAGGTTCGAAGATGGGGTAATTCTTCTACTCCTCTATTCTCCAACTCCTGGAGGAATCCACTAAGTATTGATCAGAGTACAAAGTGGTTAACAGTCCATATACAAGTCTTGATCACACAGCTGACTTGATCCTTTGGGGCTCGATCAGAGATGCCTTGGTCACGCAAACCGCTTCTCATCCGACTCGGCTTATTCACGGGCGGCTTTGCTACTTCAACTCACTTGCTCAAACTTCTTGGATTTGATCATGAATCCCTCCAATAACTTGAGACTGGTTCGACCTTGAACCTTTCTACAATCCTCCTTGGAATGTAGACCCCTTTTGATTCTTCAAAAGTTTCCTCTTCAACATTTTGAAGTTGTCTTTCCTTCACAAACTTGGTGTTGGATTGATTTCCTTGAAATTTAGGCTTGAGGATTTGCTTGAATAAATTGAGAATGTTTTGTAGGTTACTGATTCGAATGTTAGCTTGAATGTTCGTGGTTCGGTATACAAGGTAACCCTTTCTCAAATTGATTCTCTTTTATAGTGCTCTTTCAAAAATCCGCCGTTGAAGAGATAGGCTGATTTTCAAAAGACACTAGTGGTCGTTGGCTTGTCTTGTTGCGATCCTTGAAATTGACATTACCTCGTATTAAATGAACCTTGACTTTTCGAGCGTCACAGTGCGATGCTTCCCATTGGTTTATTCCTTTTGCACGCTTCTCGGGATCGAGCACTTTAGATTATTGTAGCATGGAAGTATTACTTATTTAAGTAACTTTCTTGACTTATGTAAACGGACTCTTTTCGATTGTCTTGACTTGATCAGCGGTTCCTTAACTTCCCCGGGTGACTTGAGTCGGCTCCCAATCATTGGAAGACTCACCTATCACTCCAACTTGACTTGGTTTGTCTTGAGTTGACTTGACCGACATTTCTCACAATTGTAACCAGTTGATACTCCTTGATCGAGTTCTTGACTTCTCCTCCTTGCCATACTCACCGCTTCACAAATGAGTCTTCATATTAGCCTTTAGTTGACTTCTTGTATGTCCAGGCATAGGCGACTTGACTCGGCTCAATGCATCCCTATCTATTACAATGCAATTTACAAGAAAAATGGGGTGCCAACTTTCTAGTCTAAGTTTTACAAGGCATTCATCAAAATCTAACAAATAAATTTCCCAACAAAACTCATTCACACTTTTATAATAAGAATAGATTGATTTTGATGATGCTATGTAAAACTTAGATTAGGAAGTTGGCACCTCAATTCTACTGTAAAATCAATTATGCAATAGATAGGGTTCTATTAGTGAGTAGAAGCGACCAAGTAGAAGATTCTTTGAAGTTGACTAAAGATTGAAGTGAAAACTATGTAGTGTGTCAGCTGAGTATTGTAGTGAAGGATCAATCAAGTATCAAAAAGTTGTCGCAGTCAGCTGAATGAAATATAAGTCACTCCCAATTAAGTTGAGAAGACTATCAAAGGGGTTAAGCAGCAAAAATGACTCGAAAAAACTGAAGATATTCGTTGATAAGCAAAGTAAAATCTTTGTTGAAAGAGGAAACATTACAGACTGCAAGCATAAAGTTGTTTTGCTGAAAGAAACCAAATAGTTAGAAACCAATGGAATGCTCCTGCAAACATGCAGAGATTCAGGCAAGGCTACAGAGCATTAATTCGAGGATCGGTCTACATCAAATTCTGCAAGACAAGACAAGCCAACGACCTTGAAGTGTAGTCTGAAAAATGGATCTATCTCTTCAACGTATATATTTTTCAAACAGGCACTATAAAAGGCTGAGGAACTTTAGAGAGAGAACACTTACAACACACAAGAGCAATTAAGCAATTTGAGCAAAGTGAAACATATTGTCAATCATTCATTCAATCCTCAAGCCTAAAACTTGACGAAAATCAATCCAACACACTCAGTGAAGGAAAGACAACTTCAAACTACTGAAGATGAAACATTGTTGAACAGACAAGGGGGCACATCCAAGGTTGAAGGAAGTGCAGTGAGGTTCTTGTTGAACCAGGCTTTGGACTAACAGGAGAGTTGTGTGATCAAACCCAAAAGTCTAAGGAGCTGAAGTAGCATGACAACCGTCTTGTGAAGAGCTGAGTCCTAGAAGCAAAGCCAGATGTGTGATCAAGGGCTAACTGGGACTGTTGTACTATTATAACGAAGTCACAGTTACCTTAGTGGATTCCACCAGAAGTTCAAGAATAATGGATTAGAGGAATTACCCCATCCTCGAACCACTACATAAATTGCTCTATGTTTTTTACATTCGACACACTTATTTCTTGTGTATCTTATCTGTTGTTTATTAAATTTGCTACTACTGATAATAACTTAACCTAAAACAAGTGTTGAAAACATATTTTAATTAAAGGGTGTAAGACTTCCGCTGGAAAATCAAGTCTGTTGTATTTCTAAAAAGGTCACCTCACTCAGCTGAGTTATCTTATCAACAGCTCTCTTGAGTCTGTTGAGTGGCTAACTCTACTGCTAAGGTTGAACTAAGCTATCCCTCATGGACTAAGTTGACTTGTGATAAAACTCCGATTTAAAGTTAAAATTGAAAATTTGGTAAAGTCTATTCACCCCCCCTTTAGACTTTAACACCCATTGGGACCTACATCCTTCTTCTCGTCCGTTATTCTCCTCCAATTGTATCCATTGTCGTGGATACTCTGTTTGAAAATCTTGGTCATCTTACACGAAGTCGTCTTGGGTATCAATCTGCAAAAGAAACATATTAACGAATATTTACAATATAAAATAAAATTGCATGTATTAAATAACATCACATATCACCCTGTACATAACAAGTCGGCAAACACTTTCCAGATCGTGGTGTAGGTGATGATGAAGTAGATGTAGGGGGTTCGACATGAACATCATGACCATAAGGACTTGGGTATCAGCATCCAAGTCCATTGCCTCCTCAACTGGAGATAAATGAGGTAGATGAGGTAGAGGATGTGGTGCCTCCTGGCGTGATGCCGAAGCACCATCGCCTCATCTACGAGCTCATCCTCCTCGACTACCTCGACCTCTAGGCATCTGAAAGAAATGAAAAAAAAATAAAATTAGCATGATAGAAATATCATAAATATAAAAATGTACCAAGAATGTGCATGCACAACAATATACAGTGAATGTGTATGCACAATAATATACAATTGACGTGTATGTAACAAGTCATCAATGTGAAACCAAAAACCTACGTAAACAAAAATAACATGTACTATCAGTGTCAGTATCTCCTATATCTCAATCTTCACTTTGATCATCTATTTCCTCATCTAACTCAAGTTCATCTTCTGTGTTAGCCAGATCATCTTCAAGTTCTATAACATCATCAGATGGTTCACCCAAATTTATTGGATCATCATCTACTTCTACAAAATCATATATATCTATTTTTCCTCTTGAAATGATGGGACTACAATTGATTCAATAACTTCTACTTTAGATTTGGCTTTAATTTTACAAACAACCCACCAGTCTATCTTGTCACATTTCAAACTAGGAGATACACAATAATAAACTTGTGTGGCTTGAATAACTAGAATAAATGTTTCTCATCGATTGAACCGACGCTTGTGATTTATCTCTATGAGCTTGTATTGACGATGGATTTTTGTTCCCATGACTGTTGGATCAAATCACTCACAATTGAACAACACAATCCTCTTGATCGGCAGACCTGGATACTCAAGACGCCCAACTTCTAACAACCTACTATAATAATTGCTCTTGTCTACACTGTAATTTGCCCCTTTGATGCATATTCCGCTATTCATAGTAGATCTAGTTGAACCATGACCAACTGTGTTGACTCTAAATCCATTCAAATAATACCCTCGATAGGTAGCAGATCTTAGTGGGCCTTTTGCGAGTCTCTTAATCAATTCGTTGGAAATATTGTTCAAAGGATTGTGTGCCTATTAAGATCAAATATAGCGGTGTTGAAAGACCTCACGTATTGAAGTGCAAACATTTAAATATAGTTAAGTGATTAAGGATCTTACATATTGTTTGAACCACTCTACAAACTCAATTTCCAATTTGCCATCGAGCTGGCATCTGAAATGTTTAGTTGTCTTTGCTTATGTGCTTAGTGTATATCCTTTCCAAATAAATACGAGTTAATAACATTTAGATGAGATCCAAAGGCCATATATTGCATTTAATGAAGATTGGATTTCCAAATACTTATGAATGGGTGAGCCTCATCACAATTTAATAAAACGTAGATACGAGCTGCTTTGTACTCATCGTCTTTCATAAATCTCAATTTTTCCTTTCCAAATGCTCTACCGGATGCTTGAATAATGAAATATTTTCTTCTGGATCAGGTACATTAGAATGGTATCGTTATTTTGAGCCATATTTATGTGTTTCATGCTAACATGATCCTCAAAATAATATGAACAAAATGAGGATGCTTCTTCCACCATGTATGCATTTGATATAGAGCCCTCGACTTTCGCTTTATTTTTTACATTACTTTTTAGCTTCCGAAGGAACCTAGATAAAAATATTTGATATATAACCAATGATTATATGAAATGAATCAAACCGCTATTAATATAATAAACATTATACCTCTCAAACGGATACATGAATTGCACTGAACCAACAATTATTGCTTCATAGGACAAGTGAATCAGATGTTCCATGGAGTCAAAGAAACTTGGGGGAAATATACGTTCAACTTTACACAAAATCACTGTTGTAAAAATCCCCGTGTAGCCCCGATTAATTCCCCGCTTAGGCACTAGGCCCCCCTTGCGCCTACAATTTGTTTTCCAATTAGGCCCGCCTAATCCCGCCCAGGTCCCACCTAACTCCATCTAGGCTCCGCCTAGGCGCTAGGCCCCAGTCTGCCGCCTAACGAACGCCTAGCGCTTTTTACAACATTGCACAAAATTAGTGGTATGTCCCTCTCAAGTTGTATCATGTCGTTGGTTCCAATAACAGTAAAAGTAAGATCCTTAAAGAACCAGTTCAATTCTGTGAGAGCCTTCCAAACATGTGTAGGAAGCAGTTCACGAAATGCAATTGGTATTAACCTTTGTATGAACACGTGGCAATCATGACTTTTCACTCCCTACAACTTCAAATTCTTCATATCAACACATAGACCCAAGTGTGATGCATATCCATTGGGGAATTTAAGGTTACTCACCCATTTACACAAAGCTTTCGGATACTTTCCAGTGGCGTTGTCCCGCTACAAATCACTTCGACGACAAAATTCATTCAACCCCTCCCTAGATTTAACCCCATACCCCTCAACAACTTCTTACTGCTGTAAAAGTTATCTGTGACTAGATTATTATCCAGAACAATCTCTTTCATTAGCTCCGTAACTGGGTCAAAACATTTTTTAGACATTCAGTTCTTAGACTTTAAGCTCATTAGTCGAGCTACCAAAGATAATTGAGAGTGATTTTCTCACCCCTGCCACAATTGCTAATTTGCAGCTTTCAGCGTGTTATAGAACTTTTGGGCCTCACGGTTTGGTGGATCTTCTATATCATCCAAATTATGTTCTGGACCAGCAGCATCCTGAATCATAATGGTGTATCCAGTTGATGTTTCTTCTTCTTTGACTACATTAGATGAGCCACCAACATCCCGGTCAACCCGACCTCCTATAGTTCAGTACGAAACCATGTTTGACCAAGTGCAGTTTCACCGTGTCCATGACGAGAAATTGCATGTTTTAGCACTTGTGTTGATTACATGGATGTTAGGAAATTTATTGAGTAGATTTTGATGATACCATGTAAAATTTGAACTTGGAAGTTGACACCCCATTTTTCTTGTAATTTGTATTGTAATAGATAGGACTGAAAAAGCTGAGTCAAGTCAGCTATGCCAAGGTATAGAATAAGTCAATCATGACTCGGATTGAAGACTCTCTGTGTGTGTGTCGGTCACCGAGTATGGCCAAGAAGGAAGCCAAGGACTCGATTGGAGGAGTGTCAGCTGAGGAACAGCTGCTAGAAGTGTCAGTCAAGTCATCTCAAGAAGCTAAGTCTCAAAGTTGAAGTGACAGTTGAGTCATCCAATGACTGGAGCCGACTCAAGTCACTTGGGTAAAGACAACAATCTAGTCAAGACAAACCGACTTATATCCATTGATTAAAGTCAATAATATTACTCAATATAGTAATATGTCAAAGTCATCAGTCTAAAGTGTTAGTCCCATATGTGTGCAAAAGGAATAAACTAATGGGAAACGCCGCACCTTGTGTCGCACTGCAATGATGTGAAGACATTTAATACGAGGAAATGTCAACATCAAGGATGCAACAAGACAAGCCAACGAACAAAAGTGACATTTGAAATTAGCCTATCTCTTCAACGGGCAAAATTTTGAATGTACATTATAAAAGGCTGAGGAAGTTATTGAGAAGAGGTTACCTTGATTACATGAACCACGAACAAGCAAGCAATATTCAAGCATTTAACCCGCAATATTCTCAAAAACATTCAAGCAAATCCATAAGCCTAAAACTCGAAGAAAATTGATCCAACACAAGCTATGAAGGAAAGACAACTTCAAACCTGTTGAAGAGGAAACTTTTGAAGAATCAAAAGGGGTCTACTTTCCAAGGGGGACTGTAGGAAGGTTCAAGGTCGAACCAGTATCAAGTTTGTTGGAGAGCTTCATGATCAAATCCAAGAACTTGAGAAGTGAGTGAAGTAGCAAGGTAGCCCCTGAAGAAGGTTTGAGTCGCAAGAGAAGCCACCGTGTGATCAAGGTTGTCTCCAAGATCTGTTCACCACTTTGTAAACTAATCATTATTTAGTGGATTCCTCCAAGAGTTGGAGAAGAGAGGATTAGAAGAATTACCCCATCTTGGAACCTCTATAAAAATCTTTGTGTCATTTACTTTCAGCACATTGATCTTCCTGCATATTTACTTTATATCTACTGATAGAATCATATTTGTTATCCAACTGATAATTAACTAAGTGCTAAAAATTAAGTGTTTAAAATAAGCTAAAATCTAATCAAAGGGTGTTAAGTCTTCCGCTGATAAAACCAAACTAGCCAAGTTAAGTTTAGGTTAAACAGTCGAGTTATTCTATCAACAGCTCTATAGAGTCTGTTGAGTGGCTAACTTAGTTGAATAACCAACTTAGCTGTCCCTCAAGGACATAGCTATTTGAGTCAACTCTGTTGTAATTTTAAAAGGACTAAAATCGAAAATTTGGTAAGGTTTATTCAAACCCCCCCCCCCTTCTAAACCTTATTCACACCCCTTGGGACCTACAAGTGGTATCGGGCGGTTGGTTCATTGAGCCTTCCGTGACCGTTCTTGAACTAGATCTCTATCTTTTCAAAAAGGTTTACTTGTATTTTCAAAATCTTTCATTTTAAGAAAAGTTATTATCATGGAAGCAAATATGACACGCATTCCTATGTTCACTGTTGAAGAATTTGATGATTGGAAAATTCGCATGCAGGCTCATCTATCTGCATTACATGATGAAATGTGGCTTGTGATAGAGCATGGGCCACTGCAAATACTGAAAGTGAACACGGCTGTAAGAAGAGCAGCTGCAACTGAAGGAGAAGAAGATGCTGCTGAAGCAAGACCAGCCATGGTTGATAAACCAAGGACTGGGTGGACTAATGAAGATAGGAAGAGATACAACTTAGACAATGTGGCCAACGACATACTCTACAAGACATTGGACAAAGCCATGTTCAATAAAGTCAAATCTTGCAAATCTACAAAAGAAATCTGGAATAAACTAACTTTAATTTGTGAAGGATCAGAACAAATTAAAGAAAATAAACTCTCTGTTGCTGTTCAAAAGTTTGAAAATCAAAATACTTGCAGGTGAAACCATGGATCAGCTGGATGCCAGATTCACTGAAATCACAAATGAGCTTTCAGCTCTTGGGAAGGAACATACACAAAAGGAAATGTGTATGAAGATCTTAAGAAGCCTCCCAGCTGAATGGGAAATGAAGATTATGGCCCTAAGATATTCAATGGACCTCTCAAGAACATCTAACCATGAGCTATTCTCAGACCTCAAAGCCTATGAGTTTGAGCTGAGAAGAAAAGAGCAAGAAGAGACAGTTGTACCCAAGACAACTGCACCGATGGCCAAGGATGGAAAGAGAGTTGAACCCAAGGAAGCCATAGACCAGGAGGAAATTGCCCTAATGGTTAAAATATTCAACAAGTTCTTCAATAAGAACTATAAAAGAAATAAGGGTGAAACCTCCAGGAGACATTCAGCTCCCTCCAAGTCAAGGGAAGATAGGCCACCCAAGAGAGTTTAGCATCAAAGGGTTGAATATCAGAGAGCTTATAATCCAAGAACAGAAAGAGTTGATCAAAGAGCTGAAAACCTGTGTTGGAACTGCAGACAACCAGGACATTTTGCAGTTGAATGTTCATATCCACCAGTCAACAAATATAGGAATGAGGAAGATAGAAAAGTCTTCAGAGAAAGAAGACAAGAAAAGAAGAAAGCCATGTTTCTTTCTTGAGATGTTGAGACAACCAAGTCTAAAGAAACAAAGAGACTCGAGAGTAGTAAAGCGACTACTCAAGTGATTCTCGAGGAAGAGGCTATGATTTGCCTTATGGCTAAAGAAAAAGATCAACTTGATCAAGAAGATGAGGTACACTCTAATTCATCTCATTCAGATTCAAGTGATTGTGATTGTGATACACATACTTCATCACACACTAATCTTTATGATTCATTAGGCAAAATGATGAAAGATTTTGAACACATCAAATCCTCACACACAATTCTAAATGAGGAAAACAGCCAGCTTAAAAGCCAAAACTCACAAATTTACTAAAGAGCCGAGTACTCTAAGTCACATAGCTAATGAGAACACTAAGTCAAGGGCCGAAAATGCCAAGATCATAGCGAGTAATTAATCGCTATAGAAAAGAGGGAAAAATATCTCAAAAATGTGATTGCCTCATTTACAAAGGCATCCAAATCATTGGATGATCTTATCACGAGTCAAAAAGAATGTGGAGATAAGACAGGCATAAAATTTAATTCCTTTGTGCACAGTCAAACTCCAAGAGTGATTTTGGAAAAAGGATCTTCAAGTAATGAAGCATCTCAAAAATCCAAAACACCAAATGTTGCACCCACATTCACTCCAAAGCACAATCACAAACAAACTGGCCTTGGATACAAAGGGAAAGGAAAACAGCCAGTTGAGTATGCTGAGAGGATAGTTGAGAAGAAATTCAGCCGAGTTCCTCAGCAAACTCCAAATAGAAAATACTCTGTGAAAAGCAAAGAGAGCTAACAAAAACCCCAGAAGTTTCATCATAGAAACACACATGATGGGAATGGTAGAAACTATCCAAACTATGATGATTGGAATAATGTGAAACATCAGCAAATGCCTATGGAATACAAGCCTAGATGGCAAAGACCTAAAACTCGGCAAAGGTCGTTCCAAAGGCAAAAGAGCTATCATCAGCACACATATGCACCCAAGCACTATGCACCCAAGCACTACACTCAGAAATTTCACAACTATCCTAAGAAAGCAATTGCTAAAACACACACACAGGCATACAGAAAAAAGAGACAGTTGTATGAACCTAAAACCCCCAAGCATTTTGCTAATGTGCACTATTATTATGGCACTGATAGATAGCAACCGCTTAGAGTCAAGTCCTTTGGCTATAGGTTGGTTGGATCATCTTATAACACTAACCCCTCATGACCCAGGCAAGTATGGGTACCTAAAAACTGATTTCCTTGATTGCGGGTTCGAACAAACAGTGCCAAGGAACCTGGTACATAGATAGTGGTTGTTCCAGACATATGACAGGAAACAAGAAAAATCTGTCAAGATTCAAGGAGATTAGATGTGCAAAAGTCATATTTTGAGAAAATGAAGCTCCAATGGAAATCAAAGGCACGGATCCATCAAGAAGAATGGATTGGAAATCACATGTTGCTTATGTTGAAGGCCTCAACTTTAACTTGTTAAGCATCGATCAACTCGTGATAAAGGCTACAATGTTGGATTCAACATGGGAGTGTGCCGATCAAAGATGTTGAATCAAATGCAATAGTGCTACAAGGATCAAGACAGAAGAATATGTATGTGGTAGATTAGTCTCTCGCTACACCAAGCACTTGTCTCGCTAACAAAGAGCACATCCGAATCAAGTTGGATGTGGCACAAGAAGTCAATCATCTAAATTTCAAGACAATCAATAAAATTGCAAGAAGTCATCTTGTAGAAGGATTGCCAGACTCAGTGTACAAGAAAGAAAGTGTATGTGATGCATGCCAGATGGGAGAGCAAATAAAATCTTTATTCAAGGATAAGCCAAGTCCTTCTTCAACAAGGATATTACATACGTTGCATGTGGATTTATTTGGTCCATTGAGCCTGCAAGCATAAGTGGAAAGAAATACACCTTGGTGGTGGTGGATGACTATTCAAGATATACATGGACAATCTTCATGTGTAAAAAGAAGGAAACTTTGCAGAAGTTACCTCAGCTGATGAAAAGAATTCAAAATGAAAAGAGCCAAACCATTATAAAGATATGATCTGACAGAGGAACTGAATTTGTCAATGTGATAATAACTCAGTATTGTGTTGAAAATGGAATTGCTCATGAGTTATCAGCAGCAAAAACTCCACAACAGAATGGAGTGGTTGAAAGAAGAAATATAACTCTCAAGGAAGCTGCAAGGACCATGTTAGCTGAAGTTGGATTGCCTAAGAGATTTTGGGCTGAAGCCATTATCACAGCATGCTATACTCAAAATAGATGCATGATCAACAGGAAAATGACCAAGACTCCCTATGAGATTTGGACAGGGAGAAAGCCAAATGTTGGATATTTCAGAATATTTGGATGTAAATGTTTCATCCATAACAATGACAAAAAAGATAATTTGAAGGCTTTTGATGCTAAAGCGATCGAGTATCTTTTTGGGATACTCACCGAGAACATAGCCTATAGAGTCTTGAACAAGAGGAGTATGGTCACAGAAGAGTCTATCCATGTGGTTTTTGATGAACCTAATGTAAATGGAGAAGACATTGAAGAGTTAACTGATAAGCTAAATCAGCCAACAATGCAGAAGAGTCCTTATGTTGAAGCTGAAGTAAGACCAAGCAACCCAGATGAAGATGAGATAGCTGAATCTCAAAGATAGCTGGAAAGTCTACAGCTGAAAGAAGATGAAAGAGCTATTCAAGACAACTTAGTTGCGAGACGGTTGAATCTAGCTGACTTACTCCAACCTGATGTGAGATGGCTGAGAGACCATCCACCAGAGTTAGTTATTGGAGATGTTAGAGATGGCATAAGAACCAGATCCAGAGCACATCATGAAGCTATGTTCACTTGTTTTATTTCCCAAATAGAGCCTAAAGATGTGTCTCAAGCATTGGATGACACACATTGGATTCAAGCCATGCAAAGAAGAGCTGAATCAGTTTGAAAGAAACAATTTATGGGAATTGGTGCAGAGGCCAACCCATCACAATTTAATTGGCACAAAATGGGTTTTCAGAAATAAGATGAATGAGGAAGGATCTGTTGTAAGAAACAAAGCAAGATTGGTAGCCAAAGAGTATTGCCAAGAAGAGGGTATAGATTTTGATGAAACATTTGCTCTTGTTGCTAGATTGGAAGCAATAAGGATATTTCTTACTTATGATGCACATAAGAACTTCACTTGTGTATCAAACTAATCAAATTTTGAGACCTTGTTCTATTCCAATCAAAAATAGAGAACTTTACGCTGATCTAATTGTATTAGCCATGAACGACTATGATATCATATTGTCATAAAATGATAATGACCTTTCGACCCCGGAGAAGATTCATTTACTTTCGTTGGAATCACGACTGTTATAGATTTCCAATGATATCGAGCAATAAAGACGCAACATTTCTTGGATCTTGGGCGAAGGATACCTAGTAAGTGCCATGAGCATTGATGAACAACACCAACCCACCCTTGATGATGTTCCAATAGTGAGAGAATATTCGATGTATTTCCTGGATGATCTTCCCGGATTACCACCCGACCGCGAGATTGAGTTTGTTATTGACCTAGTTCCAGGAACGTCTCCAATCTCTAAAGCTCCATACCGCATAGCTCCATTGGAATTAAAGGAACTAAAGACACAATAACAGGAGTTGCTAGATAAAAGCTTCATTAGACCTGGCTTCTCGCCATGGGGTGCGTCGTCCTATTAGTACGAAAAAGAAGGATGGTACGATGAGATTGTGTATCGACTATCAAGAATTGAACAAAGTTACAATTAAGAATAAATACCTACTAGCTAGAATTGATGATTTGTTCGATTAACTTCAAGGTGCATTAGTATTTTCAATGATCGATTTGCGATCCGGGTACCATCAGCTGAAAATAAAAAAATACGATATACCCAAGACAACCTTCAACACGAGTTATGGACACTATGAATTCTTGGTGATGCCATTTGGATTAACAAATGCCCCAACAAACTTTAATGGATATGATAAATAGGATATTTAAAGATTTTCTAGATAAATTCGCTATTGTGTTTATCAATGATATCTTGATATACTCTAGAACAAAAGAGCACAAAAGAGCACGCTGAACACTTGAGAATAGTGTTAGAAGCTTTTAAAGCAAAATAATTATATGCCAAATTTAAGAAATGTGAATTATAGCTAGATCGAGTAGCATTCTTGGGACATATTGTGTCCGGAGAGGGAATCTCGATTGATCCGAGTAAAGTCGAGGCTATTAATAATTGGCCACAACCTACAAATCCTTCAAAAATACGTAGTTTTCTGGGTTTAGCGGGCTATTATTGTCGATTCGTAGAAGGATTTTCCAAGATTGCTTCTTCTTTAACACAGTTGACCAGAAAAAGTGTTTCATTCAAGTGGACGGAAGCAATCGAATAATGCTTTCAAGAACTGAAGAAGAGATTGACGTCATCACCGATTCTAACAATTCCATCAGGTACTGGAGGTTTTGTAGTTTATAGTGACGCGTCGAAGAATGGTCTAGGATATGTATTGATGGTAAGATAATTGCGTATGCATCTAGACAATTAAAGGACTATGAAAAGAACTACCCTACACATGATTTAGAGCTTGATACAATGGTATTTGCGCTTAAAATACGGAGGCATTGCCTATACGGGAACAATTTGAGATCTACATAGATCACAAGAGTTTAAAGTACTTCCTCACGCAAAAAGAACTAAATATGCAACAACAACGATGGTTGGAATTAGTGAAGGACTACGATTGTGTGATCAACCATCATCCTGGTAAAGCTAATGTTGTAGTAGATGCATTGAGCCGTAAATCAAAGACAAAGCAATGCAATTGCGATTCAAATTCCAAATCTAGAGTTAATAGATCTGCGAGAAAATGAACATAGAGGTTGTACCACCGGATCCACTGAAGCTAAGTTGGCAGCATTAACACTCCAACCGACGTTACTTGATCAAATTCAACATGAACAACAAGGTGATTATTACTATGCCAAAGTGAAGAAAGATATTGCCTCTAGAGTGTCTTACGATTTCAAAATATCCGAGGATGGAGTACTACAATTTAAAGAACGATTATACGTGCCCAACAAGGAAAATCTCCAAGAGAATGTTCTAGTAGAAGCGCATTCAACGCCATATTCGTACATCTAGGAACTACTAAAATGAACAGAGATTTGAAGATACATTACTGGTGGCCAGGTATGAAAAGGGATATCGCGTAATATGTGGAACAATGTTTAATATGTCAACAAATAAAGGCGGAACATAAAAAGCCAGGTGGAATGTTGCAACCTCTCGCCTATTCCGAATGGAAATGGGAGAGGATTATTACCATGGGTTTTGTGATAGGTTTGCCCAAAATCACAAAGGACACGATGCTATTTGGGTGAAATTACCATTAATAGTTTTGTAATTTTAAAAACATATACTTTTTAAAATAAAAGTGATACTTTTCGAGTCTAATGTAATACTATGTTAGGGGGGCTAGTGATGTAATTTTGTAACTTTGAAAACATATACTTTTTTTTTTTTAAATAAAATGTGATACTTTTGAACTCGTCCATATATAATTTGGGAAGTGAATAATCAATTTTGTCACTTTGAAAACGTATACTTTTTAGAATAAAAGTGATACTTTCTTAATAAAAATTGATACTTTTAGTCTAAACTCTAAAGTGATACTATCTTAGAGAACCACTAATATAATTTTGTTACTTTGAAAACATATACTTTTTAGAGTAAAAGTGATACTTTTTTAATAAAAAATGATACATTTCACTTTTGAACAAATGTTGCATATAACTTTACAAGTAAATAATCGCTTTGGTTACTCTCGAAAAATGTATACTTTTCGTAGTAAAAATGATACTTTTTGAACAAAAAGTTATACATTTCAGTCTAAAGTGATACTATGTCGAGGGAACTACTAATGTAATTTTGCTTTTTTTTTTAATAAATGCGAAATATATATAAAAATGAAAAAGAGTATTCCCGATCACAAGCCGATCGGTAAACCAAAGTAAAGCCTGATAATAAAGTCAAAAGAAAATAACGAAATGGTCACAAGCCGACCATATGGTCAATGGTTGGGGCCTCGTTAAAACCTTCCAAGGTAAAACCCACCCATGTGGGAAAAACCCTGGAAGGAAAAAGAGTACCCCCCCCATGATAAAAGCGTCCCAAAAGCCGACAAGACCGAAAATGCGACGCACTAAGAAACAAACCTATAATTCGATTGGCCAACATAATCCTGAGTGAGGGATCAATAATGGACGTTGGGGCGAACCCCACCATGTATCCACCGCGACGACTTGCTTAGAATATCCGCCGCCTGGTTTCCTTCCCTAAAGATGTGCGAAACCACAAAATCCATTTGAGAAAGAAGGTGGAGAGTGTATCTCCACATACTCAAATGGCGCCAAGGAACTCCAGTGGATTTCTTACGCAACAACTCCACCACATAGACCGAGTCCGACTCCAGCCATAGTTGGTTCCATCCCTTTGAGGAAGCGTATTGGATGGCCCGCATAGCCGCTGTAAGTTCCGCCTCAAAAGCAAAACCAAAACCACATCGTTCCACGAAGCACCCGCGAAAAAACCCCCTACAATTGCGAAAAACTCCAGAAGCTGTGAGATTTCTGGGTGCCCCCGTAGCACTACCGTCTGTGTTAACTTTGATCCATCCCTAAAGGTTTTACGCCAAGTGACTCCGCACAATCTTCGGGCTTGTCTAGGCGCCCGGAACACGGAGTCTCACGGAGAATGAAGAGGTCCTGTTGATCATTTTGCATGCAACCTCGGTCTAAGGAAGATGACTCCAGAATTAGGACACGAAGGCGTAGGATGGCCGCCTCCAGTGTCCAAGTCTTGTTGTTGAAGGTCAAGTCATTTCTGATTTCCCAGATGAGCCAAGTACCGGAAAGAACAGCCGCGCGCCAGAGAAAGCCCACCTGATCACTGAAATGAAAACGCATCAAACGCACCAGAAATTCATTAAAGCTATAAGCCCTAAAGTAATTGATATTAAAGGCATCAAAAATCCACTGCCATAGGGCCTCTGCAAAACCACATGAGACAAATAAATGATCAACAGATTCATTGTTAGCATAACAAAGACCGCAAACCGAGGGTCCTGTGAAGGAGCCGCGCGAACGCAGCACATCTAAAACCGCAAGACGATTGTGGATAGCCCGCCATGCCACAATCGAACGTCTTTCTGGAATGTGAGGAGACCAAATCCAGGAACCCCAATGAACCGTTGGAGCGCGAGGACGCAGAAATGTGTAGGCTGATTTCGAAGTGATACATCCATCATCGTGAGTGAAGCCACACCCGTATCCGATCTTTGGAGTGATGGGGACTCTAACAATATCTCGGACCATATCCAAATAAGCCTCAATGAATGAGAAAGTAAAGTGCCATGTCCCGTCATAAAAGTAATCCGAGATGCGATGTCGAAATAAGTGCCTGTACTCCTCGAATCCCAATCCTATCAAGAATGATGTAACCCAACCAATTATCCAGCCCGACGAACTCCGGAATTGCATCCCGGAATCCAAATGGCATCCTCCAAGAAACCCAAGATCCCGGGCGAATCCCTCTCCGGATGGAAGAGGGGATGAAAGAACGGCGTGGAGATCCATCGAAGCCAAGAAACGCCTACGGAGGATGTTGTAAACCAAAAAGTTGGAAGTCATAATCTTCCATCCCAACTTCATAAGAAAGCATTGTTGGCGACCACAATAGACCGGACACCCAAACCGCCTTCCGCCCGCGGCATGCAACAACGGCTCGATTAACCACCACCGATCCTTTCGAGTTCACATCGCCCCGGATGAAATTACGCATAGCCTTTTCCATTTGTCGTAACAAAGTTTTGGGCCACTTGTATACCATCATCGTGTGCACAAAGGAGCCGTAATCACCGAATTCACCAAACAAATGCGGCCAAAGAATCGACAGAACCTTTCCACCTTCTGAACTTGAAAATAATCTTGTCGAAAATTGATTGAAGGCTGGCCACTTTGGGCGCACCCTTGAAGATGGGGGCGCCCAAGTAGACTGTAGGGAATGAGCCCATATGCATCCCAGTGATCGTCAATACGACCTCGCACATGATTGGAAACCCGGCTTCCAAAATAAGCTTTAGATTTATTAGGATTGAAAATCTGACCCGACATGTCTGCATAGAGGTTAAGTATCTGGATAATAGCACGTGCACTACTCGAGGATGCCCCACACATAATCACAATATCATCTGCATACATAATGGATGAGGGAAAACCACCGATTAGGCGCCGAAAAGGCCGGAGTAGATTCTGTTGACCGCGTCTCGACCAATCTACTTTAACGTCCTCCGCGATGCAAAATAGCAGAGGAGATAACGGATCCCCCTGTCGGACCCCTCAAAGCAAGAGAAGTAACCCACTGGTGACCCATTCAAAGGATAGAGATTCTGGAAGATCAAAGGATGATCTCAATCCGGTGAATGAACACTTCGTGAGAAACCAAAGCGACGTAACACGTGAATCAAGAAGCCCCAACTAATCAGATCAAAGCCTTCCGGATGTCAATCTTTAAGATCATATTGACATCATTACGACCCTGTAAAATATTGAACCCCTCCGAGACCAACGCAATACAGTCATGGATTTGCCTGCCCGGGATAAAGCCAAACTGGGTAGGCGACAAGTAAGAAGAGATGATCGAGCCCAGTCGCGTCGCCAGAATCTTGGTAATAATCTTAAAAAGGAAATTGCTCATCACGATCGGTCTAAAGTCTTCCACCACATTAGCTTCCTTGGTTTTTGGGATGAGTGCCATAAAACTGGCATTCAGACCCGCCGGGAAGGAAGCCGTGACGAAAAAATATCGGATAGCGGCCACCACCTCCTCGAAATGAGATCCCAAAAATGATGATAAAATCTCCCATCAAACCGCGGGCCTGGGCCTGGGGGCACCGCCCAAACCCATATCAAATGCCGCCTCTTTCACTTCGGATTCTGAAGGAATAGCCGTCAAAAGTGCGTTATCAACCATGCTAACTATCGGAGAAATAAGATGATCGACCAGAGTGTAGTCTGAAGTGGTTTGCCCCGTGTCCGCGAAGAGGTCCGTATAGAAGGAGATAATGTGATTCCCAAGAGCCACCGGGTCCTCTGTATAACTACCATCAACCATTAAACCTTGTATCCGTGAGCGCCCATTTCGAATCAAATGACGATGGAAAAAAGGCGTGTTGCGATCTCCATCCTTTAACCAATCCGATCGTGATTTCTGTGAAGGAATTCCGCATGAGCAACGTGCGAGACAAAGGCCGATCGTGCCTCCAACTCCATATCTCTGTGAGCCTCGGTGAAACCGCTCGGATTCAATATCTCGAATCGACGAACCCTTTCCATCGATAATCCACCCGACGATTAACATCCCCAAAAACTTCCTTATTCCAAACCTTAATAGTTTGTCGCAACCTCTTGAGTTTCCACATGACGCGTTGCAATGGATTAGGCGATGTGCACGGATCGCCCAAGAGGTAGTCACAATATTCGGAAACGTGATGAATCCACATGCGCTGAAAACGAAAAGGAGACGGACCCGATAGTGGGATTAGAACAAGAAACCAAAATAGGGTGGTGATCGAGCCAATGCGAGGAAGAACTAAGCCCTTAACAACTTGCCAAAAAGAGAAGAATTGATCGGTTGCTAGGGCTCGATCCAACTTAGCTCGAAGGAGAGATAGAGGCCTTCGGGGAGCACCAAGTAAATGAGTTCCCGTAGTCGGACCGCAAATAAACCTACATCCTCCAAGAAGTCCCTAAAGTCCTGACAGAAGCCTGGGATAAGGTAGTCGCTGCCCGAACGCTCGTGATGTCCCAACACAAAGATTGAAATCCCCAATAAACAAAGAGATCAAGAAGACCCAAATTCCTCACATCCAACCAAAGGGCACGTCGAGCAACATGATCACACAAGCCATGAGCAAAACCAACATGGAAAACCATAGAGCCAGTTTGAACTTGCAAAATAATACATTGAGAAGAAGACCAAACCTGATTTTGGACAAATACTCGCATCGCATAGGACCCAAATATTCGCCGCCTGCTCGCCTCTAAGCTTTGAGCAACAAACCCGAGACCCAAGCTACTCCAAAAGAATCCGAAATGGATGAAATGTCCACCTTAGGTTCGCAAATGGCTAAAATAGAAGGTTTATGTTTGTGACATAAAGCCTTAAGAACATTACGAGATGCAATGTTCCCAATCCCGGATATTCCGAAAGATGCAATTCATTGAGACTGTGGGGAGGTGGCGCCCGTGTCGATCGCACGGTAAAATCGACATGTGGTGCGTTGCGTAGTCCGACGATTGAGAGTTACCCATTTCATCCGCATAATCGCCCATCTCTTAGAAGCCGCAAAGTCCATCTCATGTGGTTCTTGGTGCTCTGGTTCAATAGTAATGTCATGAACTGGGGGCGACGGACCCGACGTAACACTCTGGAGAATTCTAGAAGTGGCCGAGTCCAAGGAGTTATCCCGGAAGGCACGGCTAAGGGCTCGAATAGGCTTCCCCAATGGATACTGAACCGTAAGAGGCATAATAGTGGAGACTGTGCCGGTGTTGGAAGTAGTAGCCTTGGGAGATGACTCCATAGCAGGATAATCAGCCTGGCAATCTGCGGAATGCAGGTCCTGGGAGTCGGCCAACTAAGAGCCGCAAAGGTGTTATTAAGGTGGATATCCGTAGAGCAAGTGACTATTGCGCGGGTAGGAGAACGTGCACGCATAGCCGAACCCATCTTTCCCATTGAGTCATCAACTCCCTTACCCTTGTCTCACGCACAGACGATAAACCTTGCGCGCTGGATCGCCCTAGACGCGAGTAGTTGGCGCCGGGGCGTCCCCCGGTCGGAGAAGCATGCCTTTACGTATCCGTTGCCCGTATTATTAAGACGACAAGAGGTGTCGAATGTCCCGTAATCCCACACCTCGAACAAAACTCGGGGAGTTTCTCATACCCGATTGACACAAAGGAGCACTCGCCAATGCGTTTCACCATAATGTGATCCTCCAACGGCTTTGCAAGATCAATATCAACCAAAACTCGAACGAAATGTCCCGAGAACCATCCAACGAACGCCGATCAATTTGCAATGGATTTCCAATAGCACTGCAATCCCTGAATGTTATTGGTGTCCCAAGATTCCAAACTCGAGCTCAAGATGCGTACTCCAAACGCTAGCCACCGAGGTTTGCACCTTATAAGGATTGAAATCCGAACCCAAGGAGAGAGACGAATAGTTCCCTGTTAAGCGCCCAAGTGGTGCGAAGTTGAGCACGAGCACGATCCTGCGCGCATTAGACAATTTCACACAAAAATCCCTTGCCCAAGGGAATTAGTTTCGATTGTTCTTAATACCCCATAGCTCGAGAAAGTTTTTGTGCAGAAGCATAGTAGCCCATGGCTTATTACCTTTCCCCAAAATAACCCGCCCGATCAAAGAATACGAAAATTCAAAGAAGACGTTGTTGGTAAGCATTTTCGTCAATAGTAATCAATAATAATCCCCTTTCCTAACAGTTTGGGGATAGAATGTGTATTACCGAAAACCAAATTGGAAAATGAGGCAATATTACCTGGGCCCTGGGAGGAGTCAATCCATAGTGTGGGGTTGCCAAAACAACTTTAGCGAACGTGTTACTCAAATTAGAGTGAGCGTAATGGGCCGAGATTCGAGGGATCGATTCACTAGGGAGGCCCTTGCAGGTGCTTCCGGCCATTTGAACAAGCATTCTTGGGAGGGCATGTAGGAGTGGAGGCCGGAGTATGTTGCACATTGAGATAAACCGATTCCGGAACGAGTCCCAACACATTAGCGGTGTCAGACGAATAAAAGGTTGAGGACCGGTTCGGATGTAAACAAGTACCCGGGGGATGTATGACAGCATTGGAAAATGAGAATGGAGAAAAATACGAAGTTATGGCCGCATACGGGTGCGTGTGGGCCCGAACCGCGGTGAATAGTGACCTGCCGGAGCGGTAGCAAAACCAGAATTGATAGGCTAGGGCCACTCGTTTCGACCTCCTGAGCAATATTTCCTTCTTCGACGAAGGCCAAATCGACCGTTTTAGGGGTCAAACGGGCATCCAAAGTTCGAAAATCAACTTTCGGATCCCCAATTTGGGTTTTTTGATTCGGGGCACAATTGGGTCGATTGGAGGGCGGAACTTGTGCGTCTTGGAGAGAATTGAAAGATGGTGTGGTCAATTTTGGGATTGGGTATGTATTGGGGTCGGAATTGGAGTTTAATTGAAAGTTAGGAATATTAGGAAAAACTTCGATTGTCGCCGAGTCGAGTCGGAGGGCCCAAATTGGTGGCTGGGTATTGAAGCCCATGGAGAGACGATCAAAACCTGTGGTTGCACGTCAAGTTTGGTGGTCGGAATCGTCGCCGGAGAAGTTTCAAATCGGCGCTGAAAATGTGCGCGATTTTTGATTTTGTAGGCCAAAATTGACGATGTTTCCGCCATGTTTCCCGCTGTGAGCTTGGTTGTGGTCGATCGAGATGGAATTACATTTTCGGTATGACTCGCATTGGAATGGCCGGAAAGTGGCTGGTCAACGTTCATCTTAAAAAGTCAACATCTTGCCATTTTTTCTCTTCCAATCTAAGGTGTTCATGTAATTTTGCTTTCAAAACATATACTTTTTAGAATAAAATGTGATACTTTTGAATAATAATGTATATGACTTTGCCAAGAAATGATCTATTTAGTTCCTTGAAAATCTATATTTTTCGAGTGAAAGTGATACTTTTTGAATAAAAAATAGTATTTGTCGAGTCTAAAATGATACTATGTCAAAAGGAACTACTAATGTAATTTCGTTATTATGAAAACATATAATTTTTAGAGTAAAAGTGATTTTTTTAATAAAAAGTGACATTTTTATATTTTTTACTTTTGTTTTCATTTTTTAGATTAGCATCGATTTATTTTATTTTAAATGTTTTTCTTCGATTTCAACCGATAACCTTGTATTCACTTTTCGATGATGAAGTTTAAGTTTATTTGCATTTTCGATTTGTTTTGACAAAAAACATGCGTGTTTTTGTTAAAAGATAAATATTGATGATTTTTCTCAAGGTTTTGGTTTATTATTTCAGATCTCAATCAATGAAGTTGCAGATCTAAAATATTTCCAAAAAAAGATAAGTGGTTTTGTTAGATCTGTTATTTTTTTTAAAAATTCCTTTTCTTACTATTTTGAAATCCGGATTTATTTATATATTTAGTCTTTCATTTTCATATTTTAATATTTTTTTGATTTTGTTTAATGCAAAGCTAGATCCGTTCATTTTAATGCGGTGGCATCTTGATCGAGAAGGATATACACGGAAAATATGAGATAAGTTCTTAGCCTATTTCATTTGTTATAATGTGTATGTTTTCTATTTTCTTGATCGAAACGTATGTTAAAATCTGATTAATGTTAATATTTTTGTTTTTTTTTTATTCTTGTAAAATATTCAAAAAAAATTTAAAGTAATGTGTTTATGAGGATAGATCTAGAAAAAATTATCTTATTGTGAATTTTTAGTGATTTGTTTTGGCCGATTTAATTTTTTTCTCATTGCATTATATATCCCTATTTTCCACAATAGAAAATAATATACAACTCAAGAACCGAGTATTACATCAAGAAAAAAAGATAAGAGCTACATCTTCCCTGTCGATTTTGTCATGTATCTTTTATTTTATTAATCAATTGTCCGCTTTTAAATGTTCATTTGTATATTAGGTATTATCTCATTAGATTTTTTTGATTTCTCTGTGTTTTCTAATTAAAATATTATTATCTAGTATGTTGGAATATAGATATAAGAGTTGCTTTTTTTTTGCTTTTACGTTTTTTTACATTACGTTTTCTATCACCAGATTAGTTACACACGTTTTTCTTCATTTTTCCATTCCCGCCATCTATATAACACCGGATCTGTCATTTTGTACCTTGAGTTCTTCTGAGATTTTTGTGATGAATAAAACTGGTTCTTCTCTAGTTACTTGAATGGTGAAAGTTACAGAATTCTACATGGTATCAAGAGCTTAAGGTTGCAGTCCTGAGCTAATTTTCATGGCGCACAACAGACGCAATAATCTCGGGCGGTTTTGAACACTGGTACAACCGAATCTGAATATGATGATGATCCACTCAAGCTCTACAGCTCCGATCATCCAGGCCTCTCACTGGTCTCTAGTCAGCTTACAGGTAACAACTATCTCTCCTGGCGTAGATCTATGCTAATTGCACTAGGCGCTAAAACTAAGCTCGGTTTTATTAATGGAAAAATGGAAATTCCGAAAGAAGATTCACCTAAGTATGATCAGTGGCGTAAGGTTGATTGTATGGTAATCTCCTGGATACTGAATTCAATTTCGAAGGATCTAGTTGATGCTTTTATATATTGTGATTCTGCGAAGGATTTATGGGATGATATTGCTAAAAGATTTGGTGATTGTAATGGACCGTTGATTTACCAATTGGAGCGTGATATTGCTAATATGAACCAAGGGAATATGTCTGTAGTTGAGTATTTTACGAAGTTAAAACGTCTTTGGGACGAGCTAGCTTGTATTATGCCCTTACCTGCGTGTGAAAGTGATACACGTAAGTTGATCGATGAAAGAGACATGAATAGAAAGCTTATGCAATTTCTCATGGGACTACATGAGAGTTACGATCAGGTGCGAAACCAATTGTTGTTAATGGATCCGTTACCTAGCGTTGATAAAGCATATTCTATGGCCTTAAGAGTTGAAAAACAACGTAATGTTCAATTGATGTATCCTGGCAACTCTGAGAATGCAGCAATGAGCACTAGAGTCAACACATTTGGGAGAGGGAACTCTGGTAGAGGTGGTTTCGCAGGAAATTGGAGTGGTGGACGAGGAAGAAGTGGCGAGTGGAATGTTGGGAGAGGTAGAGGTGGTCCGAGGAGGACTAAAGAGGAGAAAGCAAAACTTATTTGTGAACATTGCTCGGTGACTGGGCATGAAAAGGCGGAATGTTTTAAGCTACATGGTTATCCTGATTGGTTTAAGCAGCTTAAGGAAGAAAGGAGCAGAATGATGGCAAATTCGGTGCACAGTGAAACCATTGAGACAGGGAATCATGATCAACACAAAGAGGTACCTCAATTGGACATCACAGCTCTTGTTCAGCAAGAGATCTCTAAGGCACTTGCAAGCAAACTTCAGCAGGGGACTGGTGGTAGTGAGTATCCAATGAATTTTGCACACTTCACCGATTTTGCAGGTACAATCTTACCATTTTCTAGTCAATATGCACTTGCAACGCTTGAGAATTTGAAACCGGATTCCTGGATACTTGACACTGGAGCGAGTAGGCATATGTGTGCATCATCTAAACTCATGTCAAATCTGGTTCCTATTTCCTCACACGTCTCCGTTTGTTTTCCTGATGGATCCACAAAAGTTGTTACTCATTCTGGTCAAGTGTGTTTAAACTCTACCTTGACATTGCATGATGTCCTTCTTGTTCCAAGTTTTAAATATAATCTTCTCTCGATTTCTCAGTTGACACAAAGCTCTAATGTCAAATGTTTGTTTTTCCCATCTTATTGTTTGATACAGACCTACGGATTTGAAGAGGTTAAGGTCTGTGGGTGAAGTCATTGAAGTCTTTATATTTTCAAAGATGGTTCATCTTCCTCTCTGTAATTCCTTCCTTGGGTATTAAAGATACCGAATCTTGTAATTCTTCTTTCCTTTTGTGGCATAGAAGGCTGGGACATGCCTCATTTCCTGTTTTGAAACATTTAGATTTTTTTAAGGGATTATCTGGGGATACTGATCATACTCTTGATAGCTGTGAAATTTGTCATAAATCCAAACAACATAGATTGCCTTTTATATCGAGTCAAATACATTCTTCCAGGAGTTTTGAATTATTGCACATTGATGTTTGGGGTCCCTATAACCATTTCTCGCTTACTGGCACACCTTTTTTTCTCACCATAGTCGATGATTTTAGTAGAGCCACCTGGGTTTACCTCATGTCACACAAAACTCAAGTTCCCACACTTATCTCACAATTCCTTAAACTGATCGAAACACAATTTCAAGCCATTGTAAAGGTTTTTCGGTCCGATAATGGGACAGAATTTACAAGCAAAGAATGCCAAAATCTCTTTCATTCTCATGGGATCATTCATCAGAAAACTTGTGTCTATACGCCCCAACAAAATGGCATTGTAGAGCGCAAACATCGACATTTGCTTAATGTGGCTCGGGCTCTAATGTTTCAATCCAGCTTACCTTCTCAATTTTGGCCTTTCTCTGTTTTGCATGCTGCTTATCTAATAAATAGGCTGCCCAGCGCACTTCTCCATTGGAAAACCCCGTTTGAACTTCTACATGGTGCCTCTCCTACCTATTCCAATTTACGACCCTTTGGATGTCTGTCTTATGCTGCGAATACCCATCCTCATAAATCCAAGTTTGCTGCACGGGCTTACAAATGTGTGTTTTTGGGCTACATAACTGGTCAAAAAGGGTATAGGTTATATGACTTGGATAACCATTCCTTGCTTACCTCCAGGGATGTGGTCTTCTTTGAGGATTCCTTCCCTTTTGCTTCCATACCTGTCCCTTCTAACGATACTCCTTTACCTCTTATCCATCCTACCACACCAGATACGACAACTACTATCACTTCCTCTGCTCCTATTTCCCAACCTGAATCTCATCCTCTTCGAAGGAGTTCTCGAATTTCTAAACCTCCTGCCTGGCTTTCAGATTTTATCACCAACTCCGTCCACAACTCGACACCCATGGCTTCACCCTCTCACAGTGCTGGTCCTGATTCAGGTGATTTTTCTCTTGCTCCTACTTCTTTTAATCATTCTTCTATTCTTGGTGCCACATATACTGCCTTTCTCGCAAATTTGTCGAATGTCGAGGAGCCTAGTTCGTTTTCTCAGGCTTGTAAGTCAGCTGACTGGGTCGATGCTATGCAACGAGAGTTGACAGCTTTGGAGCAAAATAATACTTGGGTATTAACTTCTTTACCCCCGGGCAAAAGGGCTATCGGTTGTAAATGGGTGTATAAGGTGAAAATGAGGCCCGACGGGACTGTGGAACGTTATAAAGCTAGACTCGTCGCCAAGGGGTTTCATCAAGAACATGGTGTTGATTATTTGGATAGTTTCTCGCCAGTTGCTAAGCTTGTTACAGTCCGCCTGGTCATCGCTTTGGCCACTATCAAAGGTTGGCCTTTATTTCAACTTGATGTTAACAACGCTTTTTTACATGGCTATCTTGATGAGGATATCTATATGTTGCCTCCGGAAGGGTATTCCAAGGCTAAGGACGGTGAAGTGTGCCACTTGCAACGTAGTCTTTATGGGTTAAAACAAGCGTCGCGTCAATGGAATGCTGAATTCTGTCTTAAGTTGCAGCAGTTTGGTTTTACTCAGTCCGACCATGATCATTGTTTGTTCGTTCGGCAGTCTGATGTTGGTTTTTTGGTGCTTTTAGTTTACGTTGATGATGTCATTATTTCGGGCACGGTTTTATCTGAGATTGACGCTTTGAAACGATACCTTGATGATCTATTTACTATTAAGGATTTGGGTTATGCTCGGTACTTCCTGGGCATGGAAATTGCTCGTAATACTGATGGGACTGTCTTGAACCAACGTAAATATGTCCTGGACATTCTTCATGATGCTGGTATGTTGCATTGCAAGGCTGCTATCACACCTCTACCACCTGGCTTGAAATTGCGTGCGAAGGAGGGGGATCCTCTTGTGGATCCCGAACGCTGATTGATTGGTCGACTCTTATACTTAAATCTCACACGCCCAGATGTCACTTATTCAGTTCAACAGCTTAGTCAATTCGTCAACTCCCCTTACACATCTCATTGGGATGCCGCAATGCATCTTCTCAGGTACCTTAAGGGCTCCCCATCAGTTGGCCTATTTTACTCTGCCCATAGCTCATTGTGTTTGGAGGCATATTGTGATGCCGATCGGGCTTCTGTGTTGACACTCGCAAATCGCTTACGGGCTTCTGTATCTTCCTTGGTTCTTGCTTGGTTTCTTGGAAAACCAAGAAGCAAACAACTGTGTCCCGCTCTTCCGCCGAAGCTGAATATCGGGCCTTGGGCTCCGCGTATGTGAAATTCAATGGTTATCCTACCCGTGCGGCGATCTTGGTCTCTATTCCCACACCGCCACTCTTTGGTGTGATAACCAGCCGCCATCCACATTGTTCGAATCCGTTTTTCACGAACGTCACGAAGCACCTCGAAATTGATCACACCCGGTTTCGCAATCTATACAAGTCCGGTTTCTTGCACCTTGGTCATGTCTCGTCTCGCTTGCCCATTTCGATTTTTCACCAAGTCCCCGGTCGTCTTGCTTTTCTTTTTGTTCCAAGTTGGGCTTGTTTGATCTTCACAACCCAACTTGAGGGGGATGTTGGAATATAGATATAAGTGTTGCTTTTATGCTTTTACGTTTTTCTTTTTTACACGTTTTCTATCACCGATTAGTTACACACGTTTTTCTTCATTTTTCAATTCCCGCCATCTATATAACACCTGGACTGTCATTTTGTACCTTGAGTTCTTCTGAGATATTTGTGATGAATAAAACTGGTTCTTCTTTAGATACTTGAATGGTGAAAGTTACTGAAATTCTACATAGTACAATGAAATGTAAAGACAAACCCGTAATGGTTATCATAATTACGATTCTATTTCTCACGGATATACTACCTTTCGGTATTTGTTCTTATGCACTTGTTAATTTGTGTTATCCTATTGAAAAGACAAACCCGTAATGGCTAACATAAATTTCAAATATTTTATCTATGCAATTTTTTTGTGTTAATTATATTGCATTGTTTGAATAGGTTATGTGTTTATATAATATAGATGACGCACATATGTTTAATAACCGCACTTTGTAGGCTTTGTTTGTTAGTGTAGGTCCTAAGGGTGTGTTGTAAGGTTTAGAAAGAGGGGTTGAATAAACCTTACTAAAAATTTTGCAATCAAGGACCTTTCAAAAATTGCAACAGAGTTATCACAAGTCACCTGTGTCAATTAGTCAGCTAAGTTCCTATATAGCAGACTCACGAGAGCTGTGTGTACGGTAACTCGGCTGTCTATTTTAAGCAGTTAACTTGGCTGAATTGGTTTTTCAAAGCGGCAGTCTTAACACCCTTTAAAAATGGAAGTATGAGTTTTTAACACTTGTTTTTGGAAACTTAGCTTATTATCACTTAGAGTAGCAGATTTAACTTAGTTCAGCAGATATAAGATAATAGAGCAGAAATTAAATGCTGAAAGTAAATCGACACAATATTTTTATAGAGGTTCGAAGATGGGGTAATTCTTCTACTCCTCTCTTCTCCAACTCCTGGAGGAATCCACTAAGTAATGATCGGTTCTGAGTGGTTTTGGTCCTGAGACAAGTCTTGATCACGCGGATGACTTTCTCCTTTGACTCGGTCTCGAGATGTCTTGATCACCCAGTTGGCTTCTCTTTGCGACTTAGCTTCTTCACGAGGCGGCTCCCTTGCTACTAGAGCTCACTTTGTCAAGTTGTTGGATTTGATCACTCAGCCCTCCAAACAACTTGAACCTTTCCTACAGTCCTTCACTTGGAATGTAGACCCCTGAAATTACTTTGGTTTTCTCTTCAACTTGATGATTTCGTTGTCCTTCACAAATTATGTTGGATATGAAATACGGATGGAATAGGCTTGAAGATATTATAATCTTTCGTTCGATTTTGAATGCGTTTTCAAATTGTCTTTGTTGTTCTTTCGTTATTCGCATATGTGTCTCTTTTCCTTTTTGAATCTCAACCCTTTTATAGTATTATTTGAAAAACTATCCGTTGAAGAGATGGATAATTATTCAAATAATATTTTGTTGACATCGATTTGTTCTTCTTTGCTTTCCGGGCGTGTGAAGCGTCCACTACCTCGTATTCTTGAATGTCCACTTTTTGAAGTATGACACCCACTCGAGCCCCTCCTCTTGCTTATTAAAATACACGTTTTTGCACTTGTTTATTCTTAGTACCTGACATTATGGGGATATTACTTAAATAAGTAATCTCCATGATCTTTGTGCAACGGTTGAATGTCAGTTGGCTTCACTCAACTGCTTCTTCTTGTCAAAGACAAACTTGAATCTTCTTTAACCTCGAATAATTCGACAGTGTTTTCAACTCACTTCATGAGTTGACTTTGACTGACTTTTCACACAGTTGTTCCTCAGCTGATACATCTTCAGTCGAGTTCTTGATCTTCTATCTTGACCATACTCAGCTATTCCACATTGGAGTCTTCACTTCAGTTGACTTCTTGTGTTTCCAGGCGTAGCTGACTTGACTCAGCTTTTCCAGCCCTATCTATTACAATGTAAATTACAAGAAAAAATGGGGTGCCAACTTTCTAGTTTAAGTTTTACATGGCATTCATCAAAATCTATAAAATAAATTTCCCAACAATTTCCCCCTTTTTGATGATGCCAAAACTTAAAAACATCCAATAAAATATAAATAGCAAAGATACATACGACAATGCAAGAATAAAGAATGTATGCGTAGAATCGATCGTTTATTGATTATAGTATTCTTGTCCTTTACACACCGTTTTTGCATTTAGTAACAGAGCTTCTATATCAAAGCAAAATACATTGCTAGAATACTAGAATAAGTACAAAGTGAAAAATTACAAAAAACTTCACCAAGTATACAGATGACTTACATGAATGTATTTACATAAATAAAGTGCATGAAGGGTTTGCAACAACACTTCATCGCCTTCACGCCTCCTTCTTTCCTCTTGACTTTGTCAAAGTCATCACCCTTTTTCTCTTTTTATCTTCTTCTTCTCTCTTCTTTTTTCTTCTTTTCTTTCTTCTTTTTCGTAAGCTCTCTTTGCAAAGCAGGTCATCCCTTTCCCCTTTCCTCCCATTCGCGTTGGGCTTTGGCACTTTCTGTTGCCATTCTTCTTTTGGCTTCTTCAATTTTGCGTTGATTTTCTAAATTCGCCAAATGATTGTGCCCAGTCCAATACACTATGTCCCTTTTTCGCTCTTTTCCTGACTCAGATCCTTTTTCTCTGAGAGTGTCTTCGCACAGAGCTTTGGATTTTCCAGCTGAGTGTCTGCTAGAGCTTTGTTGTTTCTCAGCTGTCTTGCATACCTCCAGTCCTTTTTCCCAGTATAGATCCCATGCTTTGGTTAGAGACAGTCCCTTGAAGTAGCCTTGACTTCCAAAGAGTTTTTGAATTCTTCCATGGATCTAAGCTCGATCCAACATGCTGCATCTATTGTCCAAATTTTAAGTCTAGGGAGGCTTGGTGTCGCTTCGATCTTCTCAATCTCTTCACAGATCTTCTTGAAGACTTCACGAAACTCAGCCGTCTCACTTGATTCACCGCCCATTCCGCATCGAAGTTAAAGTCTGCTTTGGTACAATTGAGTCGGTAGGAATTACGGAATCTTCTCGTCAAAATAATCGTCGTTGCTCTTTAGTGGTCTCTTCCTCTAGCTCAGGCAAGTTTATAGAAAAAGGAAACACTTGTTCAAAGGCATCATCGCGCACATATGGGATGGTCTTTGCGGTTTGTGCCTGTGATGTCTCGGCTTGATTGATCTCACCAGAGTGGTTTCTCCCGATCCTCATGCACACTGTGGGGAGCCTCGTGATGGTCTTTGGTGGAGTCGTTATCGCTGCGCCTGTGGGAGCCTGCGTGGGTGACTCGGTTTTAGCTGGGTCTTCTAGAATGTGTTGCCCAGCTGACTGAGCCCCAGCTGTCTTAACAGCTTCTTCGGTCTCAGTAGATTTCTCTAAATGAATTACCTGATCCTCTGGTGCATCATCGCGTCATCGGAGTTGGCTCATCATCGAAGTGAAATTTCGACGAGCGGCTTTATCACTTAGTCGGCTCGTTGTTTTGAGAACATCCTCACCGAGTCCTTTGAATCGCAAGGATTGGACTCACTTCATCTTCGACCCCATAATGATGTATCAAGGTTCTCTTGGGAGTCATGAAGTGCGCTTATCTCTTTCTCGGTTTCAGCGCTTTGAATGGGAGGAATGTTATGTGGTTACGAACCCTTACCTAGGGAAGTCTCAACCTCCCTTAGGCCTTCAATACCTCCAAAGGACTCAATCCTCACTGCGAGGCCTTCAATATTCCCTTCGATTACACGGTGTCTTAGGGTCTTGGACCATGGCATCCATAGGAGTCTCAATCCCTAGGATTGTACTTTCACCGCCCGAGTGTTAACTCCCGGGCATCTCCATCATGTGCCTTGACTCGTAAGAACAGTGTCATTAGCCTTCAAAGCAGCGGACATTTCAGCTGGGACAGACTCAACTGTTCGAGCCTCGTCAATGTCACTCTACTGTGGTTGTTTCTTAGTTTCCACTTCGCCTCCTTGCTTCCAGTTGGAGTCTTCTGCAGCATCCTCCGACCCTACTGCAGTGGAGAGAGTTTCCTCCTCAGCTGGCACACCAGCTGAGTGACTGATGATGGGGTCACTCTGCTTCTGACTCGCGGCTTTTTCTTTTGAATGCTCAGCCACTGGGGCAGGTGGTAAAACACCTTCTTCAGGGGTTGGCTCAACTTGGGTGCCCAAAGTCCCAGTTTCATTGCCAATTCCCTTGGACCCATCCTCCGAAAGTACCGGGGACGTAGCTGCAGCGATGTCTGTGGCAATCTGCTGCACTACTCCCAAAGGGTCGATCTGCAGGAGAGATTGAGACGACTCTCCTGGTCCTTCAAATAATTGTTGCTCATGCAACCTGCCGGATTCTCTCATTGCTTGTTTGCATGTCTAACTTTTCTCACTGCAAAGAATGGGTTCCTCATCACTCTCTGAGTATATGTCTAGATGTGTATGAGTGTGAGATGGAGAGTTTGTGAATTCACACATCTTGGCCTTTTCTAGGACACGGGCTTCCTCAGTTGCCTTTTCTTTCTCTTCTTCCTTGATGATTCGAAGAATGTCCATGCAATTTTCTTCATCAAGAGCCTTGTCGTGCATCGTGGCAACACCTAGAAATTGCAGCAATTCCTCTTCTTCTTCGATATACTCAGGGTGAGTGAGCTGCGCCCTTGAGTGATCAAGTTTCTATGCTCTCCATTCCCTGAGACGGCGCTGAATGTCTGGATATACTGGAGAGTACATGATTACATCATCGTTATCATCTTCTTCTTGTCCTTCCTTTTCCGGATTGAAGGCAAGATACTCTCTTCCTCTCCTCCTTCAAAGAAAGATTAGTAGTAGGTGGAGAGACAACCTTTTCAACAGGATGTACGATTGTCTCGCTACTTTGCTTCTCTCGGTTGTCCGACGCCTTGGTGACTCTTGAGGGTCTCTGCGATCACCCTCAACAGACTTGACAGTACATCAATAACTTCGGGAGACTACTCTTCTAGATTACCTAGTCTCAACTTGTGATTCCGGATGAATAGCAAATTCGACTCTCTTTTTCAAGCTCGATTGCTTGAAAATTCTTCTTCATTTGGTTCGAACCGGAGGGACTTCTAGTTCTTCTTTTTCTTCTGAATCTTTGGTGGCGAGGCCGGGCATCCTTTTTGGAGAGAGCTACCTTCCTTGACTTGGTAGTCCTCTTTCTTTCGTATGGCTGGAGAAGGGATTTGGGGTTCCTTCTCAGCCTCGGATGCGGAGCATGAGACTCGGCCGCACGGGCGGCGACTCGGCTCGAGGGCAGTGCATCCTTTTTCTTGGACTTTCTTTGTTGGAGCCTTCTTTGCCTTAGCCGCATGCGGGGCGACTTTCTTCTTAGGGGGTAGCGGTTGTGTCCTAAGGTTCACCGATTCCCCCTCATTCCCTCACCGGTTTTCGCCGTGGGGCTCTCCTCCGGGCTTCGAGAGGTTCGCCCCGAGCATCTTCTTGTTGACATGGAAGGGTTTTCCATGTCGAAGGGGAATACCCTTCACTTCCATCAAGTGGCCAATCACGAGGCCATATCCAAGAGATCCTCCAAAGGATTCGTCTTCCTTGAATGACTTATTCATCACATTCAAGCGTCTCTGCAATACACGAACTCGCTTTTGTCTTGGACAACCGATTAAAGCTTCCAAACTTCATATCTACACACTTTGAGATGACATCCATTAACTTATGATAGTCGTCCTTCGACTTCTTGTCTTTCACCGTGTAAACCACCTTAGCGATGCACTCGATTTGGCTACCTCTTTCCATGCAAGAACCAAATCAACATCGATTCATTAATCTCCTTCATGCCTTCGACGGCAACAAGCGAGTGCTCCGCAAGGTCCTTAGCATTTATCATTATGTCCTTGCGGTGGACAAAAACTTGATCCCTCGTCTTGCACTTCAAAGATTAACATAGAACTCGGCTACCTCCTCTAGATAGGTATGTTAGTATTCCATGGTTAGAAAAGCCTTGAGCCCTGGCTTTTCTAACATTTCAAAGAATTTTCTTAACTAGGGTTTCATCTCAACCTGTTTCACCATGCCTTGAAATCCACGATGATCCTGAGTGGATTTGCTTAGAGAGTTTGACGAAATCGAACATAGGTGCCATTTTCAAATATCTTTACCGATTAAAATTGACGAATTTGCTTGAGGACACTTAGACCTTTTGAGAGAGTTTCTTTTCTTTGGTTTGAATGTGTTTGTTCATGTGAGGAGAGAGAGACAGGGCTGAATTTTTGGTTATATATGACTTGAAGAGACAAATTAGGGAATTTGAATCATTTGGTCAAGATCAACGGTGAGGATTAAGTCTTGAAAACCGCATTATCTCTCCCACATTTAACGCAGCAGCATTTATATCCAATCATGGACATAATTGCACTTTTTCCTCATTTTGCGTGATCATGTCTCGATGCTTAATGATAAACCGTTCCCGCTTCTTCAAAACGACATCGTTGCGAGTAATTTTGATATTTTCAACTCTCTTCTTTAAAATAACTCACTCTTTGTCTTGACTTAACTTCACGACATCTAACTTAATGCACTGTGTATAAAAACTCAAATTTGTTTCACTTAGTTGTGATTTGAAACTTATTTCGTTTGATATTTCTTTCCTTCTTTCCAAGCTATGTTGAATCTTCGAGCTTCTAACTCAATTTGAATTAATCCCAACTCATTCTTGAGTTCTTCAAATCGTGATTCACATAATGGCTTTGTAAAAATATCAGCTAACTGCTTGTCAGTTGAGATATATTCCAATGTGATTTTTTTCTTTTCAACATGATCTCTTATGAAATGATATCTGACATCGATATGCTTTGTCCTTGAGTGTAATACAGGATTTTGTGTGATTGCTATGGCACTCGTATTATCACACATAATTGGAATTTCCCTTTCTTCAACATCATAATCTCTCAGTTGTTGTCTCATCCAGAGAATTTGTGCGCAACAGTTGCCTGCTGCTATGTACTCAGCTTCAGCCGTGGATGTTGCAATGGAGTTTTGTTTCTTGCTGAACCATGAGATTAGTCGATTTCCAAGCATTTGACAAGTACCAGATGTGCTTTTTCTATCGATTCTGCAACCAGCATAGTCTGAGTCTGAGTATCCCATTAATTTGAATCCTCCTTCCTTTGGATACCACAAGCCAACTCCCTGGCTTCCTTTTAAATATCTTAGAATTCTCTTAGCTGCAGTCATGTGACTTTCCTTAAGTGCTGATTGAAATCTAGCACACACACCAACGGCATAGGTAATGTCGCTCTTTGCGATTAAGTACAACAGAGATCCAATTAGGCCTCTATGTCTTGTTTGGTAAACATTTTTTCTTATTTGTCCATATACATCTTGGGCTGATGTATTCATGGGAATTTTTACTGAGGATTTCTCTTTCATCCCAAATTTCTTCATCAGATCCCTTGTGTATTTCGTTTGACTTATGAAGGTTCCTTCTTCCATTTGTTTGACTTGAAGACCTAGGAAGAAAGTTAGCTCTCCCAGCATACTCATCTCAAATTTTCCTTTCATGAGGTTTGAGAACTTTGTGCACAACTCTTTATCTGTGGAGCCAAAGATGATGTCATCCACATAAATTTGAACCAATAGAGTGCTTTTCCCATTCTCAGTTCTGAATAGTGTTCTATCAACTTTGCTTTTTGTGAAACCATTGTCAATTAGAAATTGTGACAATGTGTCATACCATGCTCTTGGAGCCTGTTTTAATCCAAAAAGAGCCTTTTTCAGCTTGTAAACCATATCTCCAGCTGTCTTTTGTTCAAATCCTGGAGGTTGTTCAACATAGACTTCTTCCTCTAATAGTCCATTCAGAAATGCACTCTTCACATCCATTTGATATACAGTGAAGTTCTTATGTTGTGTATAGGTAAGAAACATCCTTATTGCTTCTAATCTTGCAACAGGAGCAAATGTTTCATCAAAATCTATTCCCTCTTCTTGGCAATACCCTTTGGCTACCAATCTTGCTTTGTTTCTTACCACAAGGCCTTCTTCATTCATTTTGTTTCTGTATACCCATTTTGTTCCAATCACATTTTGGTGTAATGGTCTTTTAACCAATTGCCATACTTTGTTTCTTTCAAATTGATTCAGCTCCTCTTGCATAGCTTGTATCCAATGTCTGTCTTCCGTAGCTTGAGATACATCTTTTGGTTCAACTTGAGATATGAAGCAAGTGAACATGGCTTCTGTTGTACCTTTGATCTTGTTTGAATTCCTTCTTTGACATCTCCAATAATCGGCTCGGGAAGATGGTCCTTCGCCATCTTCATCCAGGTTGAAGTAAGTCGGTTGTGTGCGCTTTATCTTGTACACTCTTTTTCGTCTTCATCCAGTGAAGTTCCTCTATTGTTCAACTGTTTCATCTTCATCTGAGTTAAGCTCTCTTATCTCAGCTTCAACATAAGGGCTTTTCAGCAGGGATGTTTGAATCTGCTTGTCAGCTGACTCTTCAATATCTTCTTCATTCATGTTTGGTTCATCAAAGACCACATGAATTGATTCTTCTGTGACCATAGTCCTTTTGTTAAATATTCTGTAGGCTTTGCTTTCAGCTTAGTATCCCAAAAAGATACCTTCATCAGCTTTGGCATCAAAAGCCTTTAGATTATTTTTGCCATTATTATGGATGAAGCATTTGCAGCCAAATATTTTGAAGTATCCAACATTTGGCTTCCTTCCCGTCCAGATTTCATAAGGAGTTTTTGTCAACTGTCTATTAATCATGCATCTATTTTGAGTGTAGGAAGTCATGTTTCTTTTTGACCCAAAATCTTTTTGGCAACTCAGCTTCAGCTAACATGGTCCTTGCGGCTTCCTTGAGAGTTTTGTTTCTTCTTTCAGCTACTCCATTTTGCTGTGGAGTTCTTGCTGCAGATAACTCATGAGAAATGCCATTCTCTATGCAATACTGAGTGATTATTCCATTTACAAACTCAGTTCCTCTATCTGGTCTTATTTTTATGATAGTTTGACCCTTTTCATTTTGAACTTTCTTCATCAGCTGGGGCAACTTCTGCAATGTCTCTTTCTTTTTACACATGAAAATGGTCCATGTATATCTTGAATAATCATCTACCACTACCATAGTATATTTCTTTCCACTTATGTTGGCGGGTTCAACTGAACCGAAAATAGTCCATATGTGGCATGTGCATAATCCTTGTTGATGAAGGAGTTGTCTTTTCCTTGAAAGATGATTTGATCTGCTTTCCCATTTGACATGCATCACATACACTTTCCTTCTTGTAGACTGAGTCAGGTAATCCTTCAACAAGATGACTTCTAGCAAGCTTGTTAATTGTCTTAAAGTTCGGATGACTCGACTTCTTGTGCCCACGACCAACTTGATTCGATTGTGCTCCTTGCCGATAGACAAGTGCTTGATGTGGCAGTAGACCAATCTACCACATACATATTCTTTTGTCTTGTTCCTTGCAACACAACTTCATTTGATTCCATGTGCTTAATTTGACAAATCCCCATATTGAATCCAACATTATAGCATTTATCACAAAGTTGACTTATCTTTGAACAAATTAAAGTTGAGTCCCTCAATATAAGCAACATCTGTGATCTCTAGTCCATTCTTTTTGATAGATCCAATTCCTTTGATCTTTCTTGGAGCTTCATTTCCTCCAAATATGACTTTAGCACCTTTGATTTCTTTGAATTTTGACAGGTTCTCCTTATTTCCTGTCATATGTCCGGAGCCCACTATCCATATACCGGATGCCTTGGCACTCTGCTGCTCCTTTATCTCAATCAAGGAAATTAATTTTTAGGTACCCATATTTGTATGGGTCCTTGGAGATTAGTTTTGTAAGATGTTCGAACCAACTTATAGCCAAAAGATCGACTCTAAGAGGTTGCCATCTATCGATGCCATAATCAAAATGTATTTTGGCAAATTGCTTTGGGGTTTTGACAACATACAAATTGTCTCTTTTGTCTCAGTATGCTTCGAGTGTGTGTTTTAGCAATTGCTCTTTGAGAGTAGTTGTGAATTTTCTGTGTGTAGTGCATGGGTGCATATGAGTTTTGAAAGTAATTCCTTTGCCTTGGGAATGATCTTTGCCACTCAGGCTTGTTTCCCACTTTATTTTGCTGATTTTTCATGTGACCATTCCAATCACTGTGTTGGATAATTTCTACCATTCCCATCATGATGTTTTCTTTCTTTGAAATTTAAGGGTTTTTGGTAGCTCTGTTTACTTTTTACGGAGTATTTTACTCTGTTAGGAGATTGTTGAGGAACTCGGTTGAACTTCTTCTCGGTTGTCCTTTTCAAAGATACTCAACTTGTCTTTGTTTTCCTTTTCCTTTATATCCAAGGCCGCTTTGTTTGTAATTGTGCTTAGGAATGAATGTGGGTGCAACATTTGGTGTTTTGGATTTTTGAGATGCTTCATTGCTTGAAGATCCTTTTTCCAAAATCACTTTTGGAGTTTGACTATGCACAAATGGATTGAATCATATGCTGTCTTATCTCCAGTTCTTTTTGACTCATGATAAGGTCATCCAATGATTTGGATGCCTTAAATAAATGAGGCAATCACATTTTTGAGATCATTCTTTCTCTTTTAGAAAGCACTAATTCGGCATTGATTCTAGTGATTTCACCTTTAACTTTATATTCTCATCACCTATGTGATTTAGGGCATTGACTCCTTAGTCACCGTGCGTTTTGGCTTGTAAGTTGGTTGTTTTCCTCATTAAGAAGTGTGTGAGAGCTTTGATGTGCTCAAAATCTTTCATCATTTTGCCTAATGAATCATAAAGACTTGTAGGTGAAGAGGTGTTTATGTCACAGTCACTATCACTAGTGTATGCGAGTAAGCGGAGTTAGATTGTACCTCATCATCTTGTTCTTTTGCCATGAGGCAAATAAGAGCATCTTCTTGAGTCACTTGAGTAGTCGACTTCACTACTATCCGAGTCACCGGGTTCCTTGCTCTTGGCCGCTCGGTTGTGTCGCAACTACCTTTACTTGTCTTCTTTCTCTGAAGACTCTCCTTTCCTCCTCATCTTTGTATTTTTGTGAGGTTGGTATTTGCGATCAATGGCAAAGTGACCTGGTTGTCTGCAATTCCAACAAAGGAAAATTCACTCTTTGATCGATACTTTCTTCTCTTTGACTATCACCCTTTTGGTAGTCATGTCTTAGATTCACTGTTCTTTTGGATGGTCTTTCTTCCCTTGTTTTGGAAGGTGTTGAATGTCTTCTTGAGGTCTCTCCTTTGTTTCTTTTGTAGTTCTTATTGAAGAACATATTGAATCTATTTATTAGTAGAGCAACTTCTTCTTGATCAATGTTTTCATTCTTCTCGACTCTTTTTCCTTCTTTGACTAGAAGACCACCCCTGCCTTGGGTACATTGTTTCTTCTTGATCTTTCCTTCTCGTTCAAATTCACGAGGCTTTGAGATCGAGAAGAGTTCATGGTTGGAAGTCTTTGAGAGATCCATGGAGTGTCTTAGTGCCATAACTTTCATTTCCCACTCACCGGGTGCCTCGATATTTTCATGCATATTTCTTTCTCGGTATATTCTTTTCCAAGTCTTTGAAAGTTCATTTGTTATTTCAAAGAATCGGCATCCAAATGATCCGGTTTTTCTCCTTGAGCCATCTTGAAGTTTTCAAATTTACGAACAAAGAATCGATGACTTGTTTTTTCTTTATTTGGTTAGATCTTTCACATATAAGTGTCGGCTTATCCCCATTGCTTTAGGCGATTTGCGAGGATTTTACTTTATTGAACATGGTTTGGTCCAAGGTTTTGTACAAGATGTCCTTGGCAACATTATCCAAGTTATATCTTTTTCTCATCATCATTTGTCCGCTCGACCGGTTTTTCAACCATGGTGGTCTAAGTTCAGACTTCCTCTCATTCACCGCTTGTGTTCTTCTAAAGCGGCGGTGTTGATTTTGAGTATTTGCAATGGCCCATCTTCTATCACAAACCACATTTCATCATGTAAATCGGATAGGTGAGCACATACGAATTTTCCAATCATCAAATTCTTCAATCGAGAACATAGGAATGTGAGTTAGATTTGCTTCCATAGTGATAATTTTGCTAAAAAAACTTTGAAAATAGCAAGTGTTAAACTTTTGAAATATGAAGATCTAGTTCAAGAACTGGTGCGGAAGGTTCAATGAACCAACCGCTCACGATACCACTTACAGTCCCAAGGGGTGTGTTGTAAGGTTTAGAAGGGGGGGTTGAATAAACCTTACTAAAAATTTTAGCAATCAAGAACCTTTCAAAATTGCAACGAGTTATCACAAGTCAGTTGTGTCAATTAGTCAGTTGAGTTCCTATATAGCAGACTCACGAGAGCTGTGTGTAAGGTAACTCGGCTTTCTATTTTAAGCAGTTAACTTTGCTGACTTGGTTTTTCAAAGCGGAAGTCTTAACACCCTTTAAAAATGGAAGTATGAGTTTTTAACACTTGTTTTTGGAAACTTAGCTTATTATCACTTAGAGTAGCAGATTTAACTTAGTTCAGCAGATATAAGATAATAGAGCAGAAATTAAATGCTGAAAGTAAATCGCCATAATATTTTTATAGAGGTTCGAAGATGGGGTAATTCTTCTACTCCTCTCTTCTCCAACTCCTGGAGGAATCCACTAAGTAATGATCAGTTCTGAGTGGTTTTCAGTCTAGAGACAAGTCTTGATCACGCAGATGACTTTCTACTTTGACTCAGTCTCGAGATGCCTTGATCACCCAGCTGGCTTCTCTTTGCGACTCAACTTCTTCACGAGGCAGATTCCTTGCTACTACAGCTCACTTTGTCAAGTTGTTGGATTTGATCACTCACCCCTCCAAACAACTTGAACATTTCCTACAGTCCTTCACTTGGAATGTAGACCCCTGAAATTACTTTGGTTTTCTCTTCAACTTGATGATTTCGTTGTCCTTCACAAATTGTGTTGGATATGAAATACAGATGGAATAGGCTTGAAGATATTATAATCTTTCGTTCAGATTTTGTATGCATTTTCAAATTCTCCTTGTTGTTCTTTCATTATTCGCATATGTGTCTCTTTTCCTTTCTGAATCTTCAGCCCTTTTATAGTATTATTTGAAAAACTATCCGTTGAAGAGATGGATAATTATTCAAACAATATTTGTTGGACATCAATTTGTTCTTCTTTGCTTTCCAGGCGTGTGAAGCATCCACTACCTCGTATTCTTGAATGTCCAGCTTTTTGGAGTCTGACACCCACTCAAGTCGCTCCTCTTGCTTATTAAAATACACGCTTTTGCACTTGTTTATTCTTAGTGCCTGACATTATGGGGATATTACTTAAATAAGTAATCTCCATGATCTTTGTGCAACGGTTGAATGTCAGTTGGCTTCACTCAAAGCTTCTTCTTTTCAGCACAGTTGAATTGAATCTTCTTTAACCTCGAATAATTCGACAGGTGTTTCAACTCAGCTTCATGAGTTGACTTTGACTGACTTTTCACACAGCTGTTCCTCAGCTGATATATCTTCAGTCGAGTTCTTGATCTTCTATCTTGACCATACTCAGTTGTTCCACAGCGGAGTCTTCACTTCAGTCTTTAGTTGACTTCTTGTGTTTCTAGGCATAGCTGACTTGACTCGGTTTTTCCAGCCCTATCTATTACAATGTAAATTACAAGAAAAAATGGGGTGCCAACTTTCTACTTTAAGTTTTACATGGCATTCATCAAAATCTATAAAATAAATTTCCCAACAGTTAGAAATGACATATCAATGATTTATGTGTTGCATTTAATATTCTCTTTTATCTGGGTTGGTTAGTTAATGGTGATTTTGAAAAATAGATTTCATATTTGAATGAATTTAAAAATATAAAAGAAAAAAATTTCTAGTTAAGCTTATCCATTAATATAAAAGATCATAAAAACAGTTGTTTAGGTGGTGTTATATATATAGTGTTGAAGTATGTTACATAAAATACTTGAATCTGTGAACTTCCTTTTAACATCTTAATTATTCCTTTGCTGATAATGAAACCGATAACCATGGACTATATTTACATTGTTTTTTATTATCTACAAACTTGCAGTTGGCTGAAAACTGCTTTGTGTGTTTATTTAAGGTAATGTACAAAATCTTTATAATGAGATTTAAATCTTAATTTTCAGGTTATGGTTGTTCAATCTTGCAAGGATAACTGAAGAACACATAAACCGGCCCATCTTAAAGCAGATAAGTAATTAATTTTCACGTATGTTTTTTTTTAATTCAAATGATCATGTTTAGTTAATATGTTTTAAATTCTTTCAGGTTATGTTGAACTCAAATACTATGAAACATGAACATTGTGGGTAAATCCAGAAACAGATAAGTACTAAAAATCACTAACTCCAATATTTTATTATATGTCATATTTAAAAAAATGAAAATACCGTTTGAAGTATATTCATCCCTTCTCCGTTTATTGCCCAAAACAGTAGTTCCTTTTAGTTGTCTCATTTTCGATAGTTCTCTCACTTTTTCTGATGGCGTTTGCTTGTCTCAGTTGTTGGTGGTGTTTTTCTTTAAAGAGTTTTTAAATGAAAAATGAACTATATGACATCTATATATACTATCCTAAAACTGAAACTTTTTTTTATAAAGATACAGCTTGAGACAGAAAATCTTTTAAAATTTTTTATGAACAAACAATATTATTCGTTTACCATATATATATGACTCTGAAAATCGCATATAATCAATTAAATGTATATATATTGAAAATAGAAATATAATATTTTGTTGCCATGTATGATGTCGAATTTATTGCTCTTCCTGACCATATCTTGTGTTGAAATTATCAGTGATTTTTTTTTAACTGAAATGATAATTGTCTTATTAGATTTAGATTTACAGTGATGATATTTATGAGTATTTTTATTATTCTGGTGCTGTGTATATTATATTTGGCATTTGTAAGTGTTTTTTTTTCTATCAAAAATTAATTGTTATGAAGACTCTAAGCTAACAAAGCCACTTGACCCTGCACCTTGAGTGTAGTGGAATCCTGATGGTGCTGGGGTCTTCACTAAGTAAATTTTTGATGTATATTTTTTATAAGTACCTACTTGTTTGTATCATTTTTTGTCAATCAAGATGCACATGTAATTTAGTTTATTTTCGACAAACAATGTTTCAGAAATTTAAAAATATTCCTTTAAAAACAATGCATAATATTATTCCAATAATATAAAAAAACATAAACTTCAATTAAGTAATGTCAATAAAATAAACAGCCAAAAACTGAAACCTAAACTACTAAAATTGTTCGACGGAATATTATAACCAAACAAAATTCGAAAATTAATAACAAAAAAAAACAAATATTAATATGCTAAGACTAAATAATCCCTCCAACATTTCTATTCATCTTTTTCGTCCTCCTTCTTGATAATGCTCTTCAGCCTTTTGCAATTGCTTGAAGCTGAGAATTCTTCAACCAAGGCACGCTTAGTACCGAAGCTTGAGGACTTTGCTTGTTTTTTTTTACACTTTTATTTGGTGTGTTAACCTCATCTTCGACGAATAGTCCTATAAAACGTTATTAAACATAATTAATAAAAACACTACAATAACGTATTTCTTGAACTTTATAATACAAATTTCATATAAATATATATTTATAAACTTAAATTTTAAATTTACTAACCTTGAAGTGTCTTTGAATCATCTAACTTTGCGAGTTTGGAAAAGAAATCCGACTTCTAGAAAAAGCGATTTAGTTTAGTGAATTAATATCATAAATTACAAATACCCATAATGAAGAAATTTTTTTATTTACCTCGACTCTCAAACACGAACATCCATATTTTGAAATTAAAGCGAGGATCGTCATCGGTTTCTACAACCAGAAATGCCCCCGTATAGTTTCGAAGTTGCCCTGATTTAATTTGCACTTTGAAAAGTATCTTTTTCTCAAGTAGGAGCATATTTCTTCAGAATTTCATCCGTGTTTGATTTACGAACAAAACAAATCATAAAAATTAAGAAAATATAAACTAAAGTACAAAAATTGTTAAAACAAAGAGAAAATTTACCTCCATGCACTCCTCCCTCAAGACGATTGCGATTTTTCTATTAGAGTCGGCAATCCTGTCCCAACAAAGAAGAGACGCACAAAGGCGGTCTCATCCATTTGTTTGGAATCGGATTTTATAACTAAAAATTCCGTCTCATGATCACTATCACATTTGGCACGATACAATTGTTCCCTACTTCTTCTAATTTCTTTAGGCATTTCTTGCCGACGAAAGGTACCACCACTCTCCTATAAACGATACAATCTTTGCACAAACCCAAAAACTTCTCCCCTATAATTTAAAAATATATTAAAAAATTAATATATAAGCCACAAAGAAAACAGTTATAATAAAAAAAACGTTATTATAAGTTTAAAATTTACAACCTCTCCTCTTACTCGTACAATTCATCCAAAATTACGAATGAAAAATTTTTAGATTTTAAATCCTCTACTATAGTGCGAGCCGACGGAGTCATTACATAGCTTATCGACCTTGTTTGAGTGCTTGTTTGAAATCCTAAAAAGGATAATTATATAGAAATAAACTATATTTAAAAACGAAAATTAGAAAAAAAGAATAATAGAACAACGTATTATCACCTCTGTTTGAACTCATTTATTTCCACAAAGTTTGTGTCAACAATCATCTTTGTGACATGAAAAGAATTTGTCACCTTCACTTGATCTCGAAAAATTGAAAATAATTGTCAAGAATCAAAGATTAAAAATTTATATTTAATTTTTATATTTTTTAATAATACACAAATTGTTAAATATTACCTCTATAAACCTTGGCCCGGCACATTTGAAGTATAACTACTGAGGGCTCTAAACCTTGGGTTTCTAGATGCTTTAGGATCAAAATCAACATAATCCTCCCATAATGTGCAGCTTACACGATTATTGCTGTAAAATAAAAATTTGAAAATTATTATTTGAATTTTCAAAAAGTTAAACGTATTTCATAATTTTTATAATTTAATTTACTCCAAATCTTCTAGTGTTAGTTCGATGAATCTGGTCATTTTTCCTCCAAATTCCTTGTTCTTTGCAGACTGCATAGAAACAACCCGTCCAATGACATCTGAATTTTTTTGACAAATCTGTTTATGAAATACAAAATTATGTAATAATTGAATGTATATTCTAAAATTATAAATTTAAAGAATTCATACCAAATAGCAATGTTTCATCAACAGTGGCAGGATTTGATAATTCCGAAAAATTCTTAAAATTGAACATGAATCTTGGGAATGAACTACCAAACATTTTAAAAATATTTGTTCTGCCATGAAAATATAAGAGCCAAGTTATCATTGCCCATTTCGTGTGAAAGAAGTTTTTAGTCGGCCATCTAAAGTTATATTTCCCTTTTTCCTAATGTTTTTTTGTCGACAACTCTAAAAAGAAAATTTCCCTCACTCCAATCGGCAATTTTCTGCTTTATTTTTAACGCATTTCCTTTTCCTATTCCTACTTGCTAAAAATACAGGGATAAAAACAAAGCCCTCTAGAGTGTAAATGAATAGTGTTACACCAAATAGAGGATATTGTATTACACCAAACAAGGCTTTTTTTTTTTGTTGACACAATTGTAATTTAAATTTGAAGTAGAAGAGAATTTGAGGGCAAATAGAGGATATTGTATTACACCAAATTTGATGTAAATGAATTGTGTTACACCAAATTTGGTGTAAGTTTAGAGTTGGGTTGAAGAGGTTTTTTTTTGTATATTTTATGTAAAAGTGTGGGTTATAGAGTTGGGAGGGAAACTGTCGATCTTGGGAATAATGTAACGCCCCAATTTTTTTAAATATAAAAGTAGCTTAATCTAATAAGAAAGTGTATTTAAAGCGAACGAATAAGACACATCTCAAAAGTAAACGGAACCATCTTATTAATTAATAACCCAAATAATCCATCACACTTCCATTTGCGCCAAATTCTTTTAAAATCAAAACGCATCTATTTTACTTCTAAGCTAACTCTTATTCTTTGTTATTATAGATATAATATATTTATTTATTTTTTAAGAATCTCAAACTTTGTATTAATTGGTTTATAGATTTTAAATTTTAACAGAATTAATTTTTATTTGTCATTTTATTTTATATGTTATGTGGTTCATCTTTATTAGGCCAGTTGGAGGGCACCGCTAAATCGGTAACAAGACCGGTTTGCTCACCGATCCAGTTTTAAAACATTGGTTTTTTTCAAACTATACCGACAAATCACCATTAGTTTTTAGGGAAAATTATATAAAATACCCTCTTTTTGGTAAACATACCATAAAATACGTTCCTATTATTTTTGTACCTATGTTTTTCCTTTTGTACCTATTTTTTTTTTTACGCTCCCGCATATTTTTTGATTATTTATACTTTTTTCTTTGTTACTTTATATGTTATATATGTTGTTTCGATGTTGATTAAATTTCTTTGTTGTTTCTTTGTTGTTTCGATGTTTCAAAACAACTCTTACCCATTTTTTATGCTGTTTTTTGTTCACGTATTATTTTATACATTGTTTCTATTGTTTCGCTGTTGTTCTATAATATTTTTAACGTTGTTCTAATAATTTTATTTTGTTGTTTCCATTTAGTGTTAAATGTGTAAATACAATTTTTACCTATTTTTAAGCTCTTTTATTCATGTGGTGTTTTTAATATTTTTTGTTTCCGGTTGTTTCCATATTGTTTTTAATGTTGTTCGATATTTCTTTGTTGTTTCCATGTAGTTTTCGATGTTTAAATATCATTTTTACCTATTTTTAACTCTTTTTGCTCATATGGTGTTTTCTATATTATTTATGGTTTGTTTCTGTATTTTTATGTTTTCATGCATTGCATCAAAACTTAAATTGCGTTTTTTTTATTCATGTTGTTTTTATAATATTTTTAATTCTTTTGGTTTTATTATGTGTTGTTTTATGTGTATATTTCTTGATTTTTTTATAAGGCTTCGAGTATAAAATGAATTATTTAACAGGGGCAAAATTTATTTTTTCACTGAAATTTTATTGAAAGAAACATGTTTGAAACATGTTCAAAACAATCTTGAAACAACAACGTAAAAAAGCCCGGAAATTTTAGCGGGAGCGTAAATTTGTGTAAAAAATGGGCTAGATCGTAAATTTGGGCAAAATAGTACAGGGAAGCGTAAAAGGCGACATTGTCTCCAAAAAGTGGGGCAATTGTGTCAAAAGCCCAATTTTTAAATTTAACGATATAAATTGTGAGGCCCCGAATTTTACCAACGTAAGATACAATGTTGTATAGTGATGAATTATTTAGCTAAATGTCACAAACTTAGTATTAATGAAACGTGACGCGACTTTTATTTATCCCTTCCAATGTCAATTCGTTTTTTTTTATTTTCGAGCGTACCAACTTTAATTTCTTCTCTAGTATTTATAGTTGATCGACTAACTACGACTTTAGAAATATGGGACCCTCGATAATTTAGGAGTGCATTTCAATCGTTATCCAAATATTTAACCTTATTCTATAATACATTCCCAACCAACTTCCATTTTTTTTTAAATTTCCTCAAATTTTATAAAAGAAAAGAAAATAAAAATTTTACCATCCTATGTCTTATTTTCAAAAAATGGGAAAATTAACTTATTTTTTCTATTATTATTTTTTTTTTACTATTTTGTATCTCCCAACAAGATAAATTATGGGACGAAAAAAAAAATAAATTTGACATATCTTTTCCCCAAGAATCGGCCATTAAGAAAAAATGAGGAGGTTGTTTCATTTTTTTTTCCTAGCCTACATTTAAAAATTACCCTACAAAACCCCACTACCCCAATAATTACCAAACAAACAAAAAAATAATCCTCCTCCTCCTAGCATTTCGGCCATAGGCTTTTCTAGGGAGAATCATTAATTTTTTTTTTTAAAACCCCAACACACTTTAATCAATTTATTACCAAAAAAAAAAATCCTCTCCCCTCCCAACCCCAAATTTTCTCGCCAACATCAATTAAGGGGGACCAAGCCATTTTTTTTCTTTTACCACATTATTCATCCAAATCTCCCAACACATCTTCATCTCCATACTTAGAAAAAAACACAAGACTTTCTCCCATTTCTCCTTTAAGGGCCGAAAATTTTGCTAAGTAAGGTGACAAATTTTTCTTCCAATTTTATTTTTATGTCATTGAAACCTCAAAACCTATACCTCCAACTTCTAACTTGATGAATCTTCCTTGTTGAGGTACTCCTAGAGGAATTTTTCTTGATGAATTAAGAGACATAGACTTGACTACAAGCTTGAAGAGGAAATTCAAGACTACACACTTTTAAGGTGAGAAATTGTGGTTTTACTATTTTTCCTCTTGACAACATGATGAATTAATTTTTGACTCAAGGGTATGAATTTTTGGAGCTTAGGGGCTGACCTACACAAGCTCAAGTTGAAGTTAGAAGCTTGAAGAAAAATTTCATTTTTAGAGACTACTTGAAGACATTAAGGTAAGTAATAGTCATTTGATCCTAGTAAATTTCCTTAAACTTGAGACTTTAATTTTAACACTAAAATATAGTTTGAATGTCATATAGGGGCTTACCTTCAAGAGTTTGAGTCAAGAAGTTGATACCAAGAAAAGACTCCATTTAGATCACAACCCGAATAGCTACTGCGAGGTGGTCGAGCTCACGATCGGAGTGGACTAGTCGTATTTTGGAACCGAGCGCGCGGCTGCGATTCCTTACCGACCCCACCGTCTTAATCTTCGGACCATACGCACTACGCATGGCGACTTCCTTGCCTTATGACAAATTTAAACTTAACTTGTTGATATCTTGTACGGCTTTTATATGTATCGCTATGCTTTTACTCATTGATCTTTGTTGACATGATATGGACTTCGTGAATCTAATTGCGCTTGAGTCAACTTGGTGCATCGAGCTCACGGTCGGAGTGGACTAGTCGTGTTTTGGAATCGAGCGAAGACGGCGATTCTTTCTTACGGACCACCGTCCTAATCCCACAATCTGCGGACGAAGTGTCCAGGGAAGTGGGTCGTAGTATGGGTATAATCATGATCATGACACTATGGGCCTTGCAAGCCACACTTGTTGGAGTTGTCTCGCCGGGTAGTAATAAGGTAGATATGGCTATGTGCCAAACGTGTTGGGAGTCATAAGGTAGAACAGGAGGATCGTTATCCGATCCACACGGTTCCCAATATTACTCACTTGGGTTGGCATCACACTCCGTCGCAACCATTACTTGCTTGGGTTAGCGTCACACTCCGTCGCAACCATTACTTGCTTGGGTTGGTGTTAATGAATGTGTTATATGCTCAAAATTATGTTCTATACTTGATATATATTCTGAAAAATATGACCTCGTTGTCTACTTGATATATACTTGATATATACTTGATATATATTCTGAAAAATTATGTTCTATACTTGATATATGCTCAATATTATGTTCTATACTTGATATATATTCTGAAAAATATGACCTCGTTCTCGAATTTGAACAAATATGCCATTTATGCAATTCTTGCAAAGTTGAGGACTAAACCGTAATTTCGAAAACTGTCCAAGGACCAATATGTAAATTTCGAAATTTTGGACTCTATTAATTATAAAATTTAATATTTTGAGTTAATAATAATATTTTAAATGTTTTGAGATAAGAAAACTCATCCTTGAAATTTTAGGAACTCAAGTGTGGAAACTTGGAAGTTTAAGGGCCAAAATTGAATTTTATAACCATCCAGGGACCCCTCTGGAAATTTCAGAAATTTTGACTTCCTCAAACTGAAAAACTTATATTTTGAGAAATTTTAAAAGGTTAAAGTGGTTTGGGTTGAGAAAACCGACTTTTGAAACTTTAAGTGCTAAAGTATAAAATTCTAATTTCTAAGGACCAAAATGAAATTTCCAGAAAAGAAACATCCCAAACACCTGAAAAATTACATAATCTTAATTCTATAATATTTTAAACTCATGGTTCAAGTTTCATAACAAACAAACACCAAATAAACCCTTAAGGGCAAAACCGAATTTTGGACTAAAAATGGAATTTATGAAAATTAAGAGACTTAAACCGACCCTATTTCAAAACTGTTTTGTCCCAATATCCTACTGTTATAAATTATATTTTAAAATTAGAATCACATCAAAAGCCTTCCCGATTTGTGAGATCTAAAATTTTAAAGTTCGGGTCCAAAAATGACAATTTTGACAAAAGAAGGGACCAAAGTGATATTTTCCTAAAATTCTACACAAACTCTTGGAAAAACTGAATCTTTGAACAATTTGGAGAATTTAAAACTGGCCTTATATTTTTCCGAGGTCGAGACCATGACTTATTCAATTTCTCGACTCGATAAGTACTATATTTCCAAAACGGGTTTATCTATAAATGTTTCTTTTTATCAAGGACCCCAAAATAAATTATTTCTCTACAGTCCCAAAATTGATGTAATTATATTTTAATTATATATCAATAATTTTCTTGAAAATCTCCGGACCATACGCACTATGCGTGGTGACTTCCTCGCCTTATGACACATTTAAACTTAACTTGTTGATATCTTGTACGACTTTTATATGTATCGCCACGCTTTTACTCAACTATCTTGTTGACATGATATGAACTTCGTGAATCTAATTGTGCTTGAGTCAACTTGGTACGTCGAGCTCACGCTTGGAGTTGAGTAGTCGTGTTTTTGGAACCGAGCGGTGGTCTTTGCGATTCTTTACGCCCTACCATCCTAATCCCACAACTGCGGACGGAGTGTCCAAGGGAAGTGGGTCGTAGTATGGGTATAATCAAGATCATGACACTTTGGGCCTTGCAAGTCATACTTGTTAGAGTTGTCTCTCCTGGGTAGCAATAAGGTGGATATGGCTATGCACCAAACGTGGTTGGGGAGTAATAAGGTAGAACAGATGAATCATTGTCGATCCACACAGTTCGAATGTCACGTGCTTGGGTTGGCGTCACACTCCGTGCGCAACCATTACTTGCTTGGGGTTAGCGTCACACTCAGTGCGCAACCATTACTTGCTTCGTTGGTGTTACATTCCGCACATAACTACTACTTGGATCGATTGCAATGCATTCATAATGCCGAATGATCACGAACTATTTTCATCAAATTATATAAATCGTATTATTTTGAATACCACGTTGCTTGTGAATCGCGTGTGATGCACGCATCATGAATCATACATTTTTCATATAAATCTGTTTTCTGCATCTATATAAGCCACATTTAAACACGATCATCCATCCATCGAAATTTTGTCTCACCCCTACCTTTTTCAATGGCCAGTGGTTGATCCACCATATCATGAAGACGTCAACGAAGAAGACCAAGCGGCGGAGTAATTCCTAGTCTTAGTCCGTCGATCTAGCCTTAAATTTCTTTTTGAACAATCTATTGCGTTTGATGTAATAGAGTGACGTAGACCCCTTCGCATGGATAATTGGTTTGTATTATTATTTCACTGCGACAATTAATTGCTTTCGAGAAGTTATGATGAACAATGTCTATTTGGGAATTAATATTGCTCAAATCTTGGATGGATTATATTTTTAGAATGGAGAACGCGTAAGTTATCCATTCTCACGCGACTCCACATTTGGGGCGTGACATAAATATTATATGTATATACCGATAGTTTTAAATTTTGTTGGTAAATATTTGTCTACAAATAGCTTTTACCTATACTTTACAATTATTAATATTTACCTACATATTTTTCGTAGGTAAATTAGTTTTTCTTCTACTTGATCAATTGGGATGGTAGAAAACAATTATGAATGCTAAACTCAAATTACAATGAAAAAAAGGCTCGTGAATTTTTTGTTAGGAAAAAGTTGTGTGGTTTCGTTTGAAAGAATAATGACTAGTGTTTGAAGTGTGTGGCTAAGTCAAGGCACGAAATATATTCGATCTCCGCAAGATGAAAATGCCCCGTATCTGAGTGCTTACGGTTCCGGCGCTCGTCTCTAAGATACAAGGACTTTACTATTCCGGTTTAGCAAAGACTAGCAAAACCGAACTTCAAATAACAACGAAATGTCTCGAACTTTCAAGCTTTTTGAAGAAGGGAAATGTCAATATCTTTGATGATGCAAATAATCGATTATTGTCTCGATGAATTTCGTGTTGTTTTTCATCCGCGGGGATCGATTATTATAGGCCTCGGGTGCCTCGTATGGAAAGATCACGTTTTTGGCTTGAAAAAGACACATTTTGCAGACAACAAACGCGACCTGTTCATCGCCCAGCGACCTGGCGCCGCGCCCGTGCACCGCCATGCGTGGGCTACGAAATACGCTCGACGATGACCCGGCCAAACGACGCGCGCGCCAGCCGCTCGAATCGCGAACCAAATGACGACGACGATTTACGACCCGACGCCGACGCCGGGCCGTCGCGTCGCCCGTGCTTTCGGTGCGTACACTCCCCAGTTGAAAATCCTAATTAATTAATTACAAAAATTAATTAATTAATTATTTTTAATAAGGGCCTTGAAGCCCAAGCCCAAGCCCACGATCCGGACCGGGTCGGGCCGAGCCGAGCAGGCGGCGGCGGTAGGCAGCAAGCGCGTGTGTGCTGTGTGCTGAACTAAACCCACAAACATGTAGGTCCTCACCCCTTTAAAAACTTGGGTGCCCCCGGGTCCCAAACCCATAAGTCCAACTTGGGATATATTAAGTGTGCAAACTTTGCCTCTTTATTCTATGTGGGATGGAGCATTTCTCCTTTCCCACATTTTCCATTTTTCATACCATTTTCTAAGTATTAAGTGGCTAAATTCTAGCATTAGTTTCAGATTCACCCGCAATTGGTTTTGAGAAATTTCAAATGTTATTCTCATCTACTCTCTTAGTAGAATTTTTACAAAAAATTTAATTCCATTTTTCACTAATGGAAACCACTTAATTATTTGGTCAAAATCGGGTCAACACCCATTTTACGAAAACAAGAATTCCAACAATCCCCACATGAATGAAATTAATACATGCGTGTATGCGATTCGCTTGAAAGTCTCGTGGTGTTATTACATCGGGATAGGTAGCTTATGGCTTTGAACCTTCCTTAGTAAAATACTATCATTTTACTAGGCTTGCTTAGTGACGCGATGTCTTGAACTACTCAATCGTTTGTGTAAACCGAGACAATAGTACTTACACAATAACAACTCTAACACTTTTGTTCTCACGTTGTGTCCATTTCTACCCTGGACCATATCTTAGATTCATAAGTATTTCTTTGAAGCGACCATTGCTTCTCACTTATATAGGTGATCTCCTATTGAAAAGTATCTGCCATACTCCACCTTTCGGTATAGGAATCATTAAAAGTCTTAAACCTAACCTCACCACATTCAACAGGTTTTCATTGACTTGGATGTATCGAGAATGAGCTAACACGTTTTCCAAGTGTTCAATCAACATTCATAACTTAGTTGTCCCATTGAACCAAGGTCTTGGGATCTCCAATTCACAAGGTTGGGTTACCGCTATGAACATTCTTTAAGTTGTGGATTTTAAACCCATTCCCTTAACAATTTATACAATTGATCTCGATTTATGCCTTTTGTAAGCGGATCCGCAAGGTTTTCCTTTGACTTCACGTAGTCAGCCGAAATAAACCCATTCGAAATCAACTGTCTAATGGTATTATGTCTCCGACGTATACGTCTAGACTTACCATTATACATACTACTTTGTGCCCTTCCAATTGCTGATTGACTATCACAGTGTATCATCACAGCAGGCACATGCTTATTCCAACAAGGAATGTCCTCTAAGAAGTTTCTAAGCCATTCTCGCTTTTTCTCCAAATGTATCAAAGCAATGAACTCAGATTCTTAGAAGACTTCCACGACACCGCTCCTCCATCTATTGTGAAAATAAATCAACTTGTGGACTTGGAGTCTTTTGTGTCTGATATCCAATTGGCATCACAGTATCCTTCTAACACTGCTTTGGATATCTCGTATAAAGTATTCCATAGTTTATGGCATACTTTAAATATCTAAGTACCCTCGTCACGGCTTTCCGGTGATCTATACTCGGTTACTTGTGAACCTACTTAGTTTACTCATTTGAATATGCAATGTCCGGGACGTGTACAATTCGTTAAGTACATCGATCGCCAATTACCCTTGCATATTCCAAATGAGAAACCGATTCGCCTCTATTCTTGGCTAAGTATAGACTTAGATCTACAGTGTCTTAGCCGAGGACCATCAAAAGCATTAAACCTTCTAAGTATGCTTTCGACATAATGGGATTGTGACAAGACAATTCCATCTCGATGTTCTAGAGATTTTAATCCCTAATATAACATCGGATAATCTCATATCTTTCATGTCAAAGTTCTTCTTCAACATGTTCTTAGTATTCATGATTAAATCATGACTACTACCCATAATCTACATATCATCCACATAAAGGCATACTATGGCGTAATCATTTGTAGTACCTTTAATGTAGACACACTTGTAACATTCGTTGATCTTGAAACCATTTGACTTCATAGTCGAGTCGAACTTTTCATGCCATTGCTAGGTGCTTGTTTTAGTCCATAAAATGACTTAACAAACCTTTTGCTCTTGACCGGGTGCAACGTACCCTCGGGTTGTTCCATATAGATCTCCCCTTCAAGCTCACCATTCAAGAAAGCGGTGTTAACGTCCATTTGATGTATCTCAAGGTTATGCAAGGCTACAATAGCAATGAGAACATGAATGGACGTAATCCTTGTGACAGAATATGTATCGAAGAAGCCATATCCTCATTTTGTCTAAACCCTTTAGCTACCAAACGGGCTTTATACTTATCAATAGATTCATCTCCCGCTTTATACTTCCTTTTAAGGATCCACTTGCATCCTGGGTTTGCAACCCGGTGGGAGATCAACTAACTCCCAAGTGTGATTTTGCATGATGGAATCTATCTCATTATTGATAGCTTCTTTCCGCAGAGGGAGCTTTTGGACTAGACAATGCTTCTTGAATAGTTAAGGTTCGTTTTCTAACATATAAGTTAGAAAATCGGACCAAAAGACTTAGCTACTTTTGTCCTTTTATGCGTCTTGGTTCCTCTTCATCATCACTTTGAGGTAACCTTGCGCTTCATAAGTTCATTTACTCGAACTTTCTTCTTTCCGTTCTTTGTTCGGAAAGATATTCTCGAAGAATACAACATTCCTTGATTCAATGATCATACCTTCATTTATATCGGAATTGCTGACTTGTGCACTAAGAAGCGATATGCACTACTATTGTTAGCATATCCAATAAAAGCACAATCGATCATCTTCGGACCGATTCTAACTTGTTTCGGCTTAGTACTTCGACTTTAGCCAAACACCCCACACTTTGAGGTATTTATATGACGGTTTCGTCCCCTTCCATAACTCATATGGAGTTTCGTTTTTACCTTTGTGTGGGATCTTATTAAGAATGTAGTTTGCGAAAAGTATGGCTTCCCCACAAATTTTGGGGTAAGCGAGAACTTATCAACATCACATTCATCATCTCCTTAAGAGTATAATTTTTGTGTTCGCAACACCATTGGATTGAGGTGAGTAAGGTGCGGTCGTTTGATGAATTATACCCGCTTCGAGCAAAATTCCTCAAACGGAGCAACATACTCTCTCATTTATCACTTGAATCATCTTAATTTTCAAATTAAGCTGATTTTCAACTTCATTCTTATAAGTCTTAAAAGCTACTAAAGCTTCATCTTTGCTTTTCAAAAGATACACATAACAATATCTTGTGCAATCGTCTATAAACGTTATGAAGTACTTTTTCCCACCTCGAGTTTGCACATGTTTTAAATCACACACATTTGTATGAATTAACTCGAGTGGTTTGGTACTTCTCGTTACCGAATGAAACGGTGCTTTAACCAACTTTGCTTCTCGCACAAATTTCGCATTTGTCTTGTGAATCGGTTTTAAACGTAGGTATTAATTCTAGATTCACTAACCTTTTAATTGTGTTGAAGTTTACGTGTCCTAATCTATCATGCCATAAATTAGAATAATCCAACAAGTAAAATGAACTAATAGTTTTATTCTTCGCCTCTTGGCGGAAAAGCATTATTCTGGACATCTTAAACAAGCCCTTATCAAGGTAGCCCTTACAAAGAAACTGACCATTCTTGGTCATTACAAACTTAATTGGACTCAAACACTAGTCTAAACTCGGCCTTACTAAGCAAAGGATCGAAACCAAATTCTTACGGATGTCCGGGACATGCGATATCTACAAGCGTAAGCTCCTTTCCTAAGTCATCTTTAGCACCTCCTTCCCAAGCCCAATGATGTTGGAAGTCGAAGAATTCCCCATGAAAAGCTTCCTTCCATTTATCGTGTAGGAGGAGAACATCTCCTTGTCGACACAAATGTGACGGAGCCCCGATCTATCCACCACTCCCTTGGATTATCCACCATATTGGCTTCAAACACAACGGTAGTGAGATTGAGCTCCGACATGTCGATTGGAACCGACTTGTCCTCCATCACATCGGCTTGTTGGTTGCCACCTAGATTGCCCTTTTTTAGGGTGTCGACAATCCTTAGCCATGTGGTTCGGTTTGCCACGATTGTTGTAGCAATTCCCTTGAACTTTTTGGCTTTTTCTTTTTTTTTTTTTCGTAGTGTGCTTGCGTTTCTTGCTAGTACTCGATTCAAAAGATTGGCCTTAGCCTCCCATTCCGCATTTCTCGATTTCACCTCTGATTTTCGGTTGTCTTCTTCGATCCGGCCGAACAATCGAGATCCTCAAGCCCCATCTCTTTGCGCTTGTGCTTGAGGTAATTTTTGAAATCCTTCCACAATGGCGAAATTTCTCGATTATTGCAGCTACTTGAAAGGATTCATTCAAAATCATCCCTTCAACACTAAGTCGTGAAGTATGATTTGAATCTCTGAACTTGGCCGATCACCGTCTTGGTGTCAACCATCTTGTACTCGAGAATTTGCCGACAACAAATTTCTTTGTGCCGGCATCTTCCATCTTGTACTTCTTCTCCAAAGAATCCCACAATACCTTGGACGTCTTGAACGTGCTATAGACGTTATAGAGGATGTCGTCTAGCCCATTCAACACATAGTTGCGACACAGAAAATCACTGTTATGCCAAGCATCAACAACAATTCTCCGGTTGTTGTCGATTTCTTCATCGCCTACGGAGGGGGGATCGTCCTTCAGAAAATGGGACAACCCCAGAGTGGTAAGGTAAAACAATATCTTCTGTTGCCAACGTTTGAAGTCGGTGCCGAAGAACTTGAGCGGCTTTTCGCCGTGAGCGGGAGCAGCAACCATTGGTGTGAAAGAGATTTATGTTTGTAGGTCCCAAGGGGTGTGAGAGTAAGGTTTAGAAGGGGGGTTGAATAAACCTTACCAACTTTTCGATTTAGTCCTTTTAAGATAGTTCAGAGTTAATACTTCACAGCTAAGTCCTTGATGGACAGCTAAGTTAGTTAACCAACGAGTTAGCCACTCAACGGACTTCATCGAGCTATTGATAGAAAACGTGATATGTTTTCAGTGGAGGACTTAACACCCTTGAATTTGGTTTAAGTTTGTTTTAACACTTGGTTTTAGCACTTTGTTAAATATCAATCGGAGAGCAAATTTATCAGCAGATATAAAGTAATATGCAGAATTGAAGTGCTGAAATGTAAATGACACAATAAATTTTATAGAGGTTCGAAGATGGGGTAATTCTTCTAATCCTCTCTTCTCCAACTCCTGGAGGAATCCACTAAGTATTGATCGTGAGTACAAAGTGGTTATCGGTCCGGATGCAAGTCTTGATCATACAAACACTTGATCCTTTGGGACTCGATCACGGAGATGCCTTGGTCACACAAATGGCTTCTCGTCCCGACTAGAAACTTCTTCACAGAAAGCGGTTGCCTTGCTACTACAGCTCGCTTGCTCAAGTTTCTTGGATTTGATCACTAAGCCATCCAATAGCTTGAGACTGGTTCGACCTTGAACCTTTCTACAATCCTCTGCGGAATGTAGACCCCTTTGATTCTTCAAATGTTTCCTCTTCAATCGATTGAAGTCGTCTTTCCTTCACGTAAAGTGTTGGATTGATTTCCTTCGAATTTTTGGCTTGATGATTAAGCTTGAATGATTTGAGAATAATGGTTCTTCAAATCTTTATTCACATAATGGTTTTGTGAATATATCAGCTAACTTGCTTATCGGTTGGGATGTATTCCAAGTGATGTCCTTCTTTTCAACATGGTCTCTTATGAAATGGTATCGACATCAATGTGCTTTGTTCTTGAGTGTAACACGGGATTTTGAGTGATTGCAATTGCACTTGTGTTATCACACATGATTGGAATTTCCTTTTCCTCAACTTCATAGTCTCTCACCGTTGTCTCATCCATAAGACTTGGGCACAACAATTGCCTACGGCTATGTATTATGCTTGGTGTGGATGTGGCTATTGAGTTTTGCTTCTTGCCGACCAGGAAATTAACCTATTTCCAAACATTTGACATGTACCGAAGTACTTTTCTGTCAACTCTACATCCGGATAGTCGGGAATCAAATAACCAATTAGCTTTGAATCCACCTTCTTTTGGATACCATAAGCCAACTTCTTGCCTTCCCTTTAAATATCTCAATATTCTCTTGGCTACAATCATGTGGCTTTCTTTAGGAGCAGATTGAAATCTTGCACATACACCTACAACAAAGGTGATATCCGCCTACTTGTGAGATAGAAGCGGTGATCCAATGAGTGCTCAGTATCTTGTTTGATCCACGAGCTTGCCATCCGCATCCATATCCATTTTGATGATGTATTCATTGGTATTTTCACGTAAGACTTCTCTTCCATACCAAATTTCTTCATTAATTCTCCGGTGTACTTTGTCCGACTTATGAAGGTTCCATCCTTCAAATTTGTTTTACTTGGAGTCCTAAGAAGAATGTCGGCTCTCCGTCATGCTCATTTCAAATTTGCTTTGCATGAGGTTTGAGAATTTATCACACACTCTTTGTTTGTAGATCCAAATATAATGTCATCCACATATATTTGAACAAGCAGTATACTCTTTCCATCTTGAATTCTGAAGAGTGTTCTATCTACTTTGCCTTTGGTGAATCCATTATCTATTAGGAATTGAGATAATGTATCATACCATGCTCTTGGTGCCTGTTTCAATCCATAGAGAGCTTTCTTGAGCTTGTACACCTTGTCTCCAAGAGTCTTCTGCTCAAATCCTGGAGGTTGTTCAACATAGACTTCTTCTTCCAATAATCCATTTAAGAATGCACTTTTTACATCCATTTGATATACAATGAAGTTCTTGTGTGCAGCATAGGCAAGAAACATCCTTATTGCTTCTAATCTTGCAACAGGGGCAAAAGTTTCATCAAAATCTATTCCTTCTTCTTGGCAATACCCTTTGGCTACAAATCTTGCCTTGTTTCTTACCACAGAACCTTCTTCATTCATTTTGTTTCTGAAAACCCATTTTGTACCAATGACATTTTGATGAGTTGGTCTTTGAACCAATTCTCATACCTTGTTCCTTTCAAACTGATTCAACTCTTCTTGCATGGCTTGAATCCAATGTGTGTCATCCAATGCTTGTGACACATCTGTTGGTTCTATTTGAGAGATAAAACAAGTGAACATAGCTTCTTGTTGAGCTCGATCGGATGCGGTTCTTACACCTTCTTACATTTCCAATGACTAGTTCTAGTGGATGATCTCTTAGCCATCTTACATCTGGTTGGAGTAAGTTAGTGGATTGATCTTCTTGCATCTGTGTTGTCTTGAAAGCGCTCTCTCATTATCACTTAGCTGCCCAGATTGTCCAAATGTCTTTGAGATTCACTATCTCTTCTTCATCTCGGTTAATTGTTCCGGCTTGACTTCAACATAGGGACTCTTACGCATGGTTGGTTGATTGAAACATCGCCTAACTCTTCAATGTCTTCTTCATTTACCTTGGGTTCATCAAACACCACATGGAAGGACTCTTCAGAACCATTGTCCTCTTGTTGAGTTCTCTATAGGCTTTACTTTCAGTATCCCAAGAAGATACCTTCATCATCTTTGGCATCAAAAGCCTTTAAGTTGTCTTTGCTATTATTATGGATGAAGCATTTACATCCAAAGATTTTAAAATATGCAACATTTGGCTTTCTCCTTATCCAAATCTCATAGGAGTCTTTGTCACCGTCTATTTATCATGCATCTATTTTGAGTATAACATCTTTGTGTTTATCGCTTGACCCAAAAAATCTTTTGGGTAGCCCCTTTCACCTAACATGGTCCTTCTTTTCTTTTTGAGAGTTATGTTCCTTCTTTCCGCAACTCCACTCTGTTTGTGGAGTTCTTGCTATGAGATAGTTCATAAGCAATACCATTTTCAACACAATCTTGAGTTATTATTCCATTGATAAACTCGGTTCCTCATCGATCTTATTTTAATGATGGTTTGACTCTTCTCATTTTGAATTCTCTTCATCACCGTGTGGTAGCTTCGCAAGGTTTCTTTCTTCTTACACATGAAAATTGTCCATGTATATCTTGAATAATCATCTACTACCACCAAGGTGTATTTCTTTCCACTTATGCTAGTTGGTTCAACTGGACCAAATAGGTCCATATGTAGCAGTGCAATATTCTTGTTGAAGATGGACATGTCTTTTCTTTGAATGATGATTTGATCGCTTTCCCATCCGGCATGCATCACATACACTCTCATTCTTGTATCTCGAGTCCGGAAGTCCTTCTAATAGATTACTTCTTGCAAGTTTGTTAATTGTTTTGAAATTCGGGTGACTCGACTTCTTGTGCCCAGCCAACTTGATTCGGCAAAGTGCTCTTTTGCTAGTAGACAAGTGCTTGGTGTTGCAGTTGACCAATTCACCACGTACATGTTCTTTTGTCTGCATCCTTGTAGCACTACTTCATTAGATTCAGTGTCCTTGATTTGGCATACACCCATGTTGAATCCAACATTATAGCCCTTGTCACAGAGTTGACTGATACTTAGCAAATTGAAGTTGAGTCCTTCAACATATGCAACATCTGTGATTTCTAATCCATTTTTCTTGATGGATCCAATGCCTCTTATTTCTCCTGGAGCTTCATTCCCTCCAAATATAACTTTTGCACCTCTAACCTCCTTGAATTTTGATAGATTTTTCTTGTTTCCTGTCATGTGTCTAGAACAACCACTATCCATGTACCAGGTTCCTTGGCACTCTGCTGTTCCTTGAACCTGCAATCAAGGAAATTAGGTTTTAGGTACCCATACTTGTCTGGGTCCTGAGGGGTTAGTATTGTAAGATGATCCAACCAATCTATAGCCAAATGATTTGACTCTAAGGGGTTTCCATCTATCTGTGCCATAATCATAATTTACTTTGGAAAATTGCTTGGGGGTTTTGGGTTCATACAACTGTCTCTTTTGTCTGTATGCCTGTGTGTGTGTTTTAACAATTGCCTTTCTTGGGTAGTTGTGATACTTCTGTGTGTAGTGCTTGGGTGCATATCTGTGCTGAAGATAGCTCTTTTGCCTTTGGAATGGCCTTTGCTGAGTTCTAGGCCTTTGCCATCTAGGCATGTATTCCATAGATTTTTGCTGATTTTTCACATTGTACCAATCAGCTTGGCTTGGGTAGTTTCTACCATTCCCATCATATGTGTTCCTTTTATAGAACCTGGGGTTTTTGGTAGCTCTGTTTCTTCTTCACGAGTATTTTAATTTGGAATTTGCTGAGGAACTCTGCTGGATTTCTTCTCAGTTGTCCTCTCAGCATACTCAACTGGCTATTTTCCTTTTCCTTTATAACCAAGGCCAGTTTGGTTGTGATTGTGCTTAGGAATGAATGTGTGTGCACCATTTGGAGTTTTGGATTTTTGAGATGCTTCATTGCTTGAAGATCCTTTTTCGAAAATCACTTTGGGAGCTTGACTTAGCATAGAGGACTTAAATCCTAAGCCTGTCTTATCTCCACATTCTCTTGGCTCATAATAAGATCATCCAAAGATTTAGATGCCTTAGTGAATGAGGCAATCACATTTTTGAGGTCATTTTCCCTCTTTTAACTGTAGACTAGCTCAGCTATTAACTTAGCATTTTCAGCCTTTATTTCTTTATTCTCATCAGCTATGTGACTCAGAGTACTCAGCTCCTTAGTCAGCTGTGAGTTTTGGCTTTTGAGTAGGCTGTTTTCCTCATTTAGCAGTGTGTGCGAGGATTTAATGTGCTCAAAGTCTTTCATCATTTTGCCTAATGAATCATAAAGATTAGTGGGTGATGAAGTGTGTGTGTCACAATCACTATCACTAGTGTCTGAGTGAGATGAGTTAGAGTGTACCTCATCTTCTTGGTCAGGTTGGTCTTGTTCTTTGGCCATTAAACATATCAAGGCTTCTTCTTCGGAGTCACTTGAGTAGTCAGGTTCACTACTCTCCGAGTCTGCTGTGTCTTTTGACTTGGCTGTCTCAGCAGTCTCTGCAGCTAACATTGCCTTTTTCTTTTCTTGTCTTCTTTCTCTGAAGACTTTTCTTTCCTCTTCATTCCTGTATTTGTTCACTACAGGATATGGGCAATCAATGGCATAGTGACTGGGTTGCCTGCAGTTCCAGCATAGACTCTCAACTTTTTGATCAGCTCTTTCCATTCTTGGATTGTCAGTTCTTTGGTATTCGATCTTTTGATGCTCTGCTCTCTTGGGTGGCCTATCTTCCCTTGACTTGGAGGGAGCTGAGTGTCTTCTGGAAGATTCACCTTTGCCTCTTTTGTAGTTCTTGTTGAAGAACTTGTTGAACCTTTTAACCATCAGGGCAATCTCTTCTTGGTCAATGACTTCTTTGACTTCACTCTCTTCCCGTCCTTGACTATTAGAGCAAATTGTTTTGGGTACAATTGTCTCTTCTTGATCTTTTCTTCTCAGCTCAAATTCATAGGCTTTGAGATATGAGAATAACTCATGGTTGGATGTTTTTGATAGGTCCATGGAATGTCTCAGGGCCATGACCTTCATTTCCCACTCAGCTGGAAGACTTCTTAGAATCTTCATACACATTTCCTTCTGTGTATATTCTTTTCCAAAAAGCGCCTTGAGATAACTCATTTGTAATTTACGTGAATCGAGCATCCGGTTGATCCAGGTTTTCTCCTACAAGAATTTTAAAGTTTTCAAATTTTTGTACAACAACAGATAGCTTATTTTCCTTGATGCGCTCAGCCTTCACAAATCAAGGTTAGCTTATCCCCATTTCTTTGGGTCAGTCTTGCATGATTTGACTTTGTTGAACATAGCTTTGTCAAAGACTTGTAAAGGATGTCCTTGGCTACATTGTCTAGGTTGTATCTTTTTCTATCATCATTTGTCCATTCACTTCTGGGTTTTTCAACCATAGCTGTGCGGGAGCAACATCCTCTTCTCCTTCACTGCACGCCTCTCCTTGCGATTGTGTTCACTTTTAAAATTTGTAGTGGTCAATCTTCTATTACTATCCACATTTCATCGTGTAATCTTTGATAGATGAGCCTGCATACGAATTTTCCAATCTTCAAATTCCTCAATTGTGAACATAGAGATGCGTGTCAAATTTGCTTCCATGATAGTAACTTTGCTAAATAAAAGAATTTTGAAAGATCGAAGTGCTAAAGCAAGCTTTGAAAGATTCGAGATCTAGTTCGATAACCGGTCGCGGAAGGTTCAATGAACCAACCGCTCGATACCACTTGTAGGTCCCAAGGGTGTGACAATGGTTTAGAAGGGGGGATTGAATAAACCTTACCAACTTTTCGATTTAGTCCTTTTAAGATAGTTCGAGTTAATACTTCACGACTAAGTCCTTGATGGACGGCTAAGTTAGTTAACCAACGAGTTAGCCACTCAACATACTCGACCGAAATTGTTGATAGAATAACTCATCCGCTTAGTCTAAGGCTTAACTCAATTGTGATATGTTATCATGGAAGACTTAACACTCTTGAATTTGGTTTAAGTTTGTTTTAACACTTGGTTTTAGCACTTTGTTAAATATCAATCGGATGGCAAATTTATCAGCAGATATAAAGTAATATGCATAATTGAAGTGCTAAAATGTAAATGACACAATAAATTTTATAGAGGTTCGAAGATGGGGTAATTCTTCTAATCCTCTCTTCTCCAACTCCTAGAGGAATCCACTAAGTATTGATCGAGTACAAAGTGGTTATCGGTCCAGGATGCAAGTCTTGATCACACAAATGACTTGATCCTTTGGGACTCGATGCGGAGATGCCTTGGTCACACAACCGTGGCTTCTCGTCGACTCGGCTTCTTCACAGAGGCGGTGCCTTGCTACTACTGACTAACTTGCTCAAGTTTCTTGGATTTGATCACTAAGCCCTCCAATAGCTTGAGACCCGGTTCGACCTTGAACCTTTCTACAATAATGTAGACCCCTTTGATTCTTCAATTGTTTCCTCTTCAACCGATTGAAGTCGTTTTTCCTTCACGAGGTAAGTGTTGGATTGATTTTCTTGAAGTTTTGGCTTGATGATTAAGCTTGAATGATTTGGGAATATTTTGTAGGTTCTGACTCAATTGATAGCTTGAATGTTCGTAGTCAAGGTAACCACGTATTTTTCTCAAATTGATTCCTCGACCTTTTATAGTGTTCTTTTGAAAATCGCCCGTTGAAGAGATAGGCTAATTTTCAAAAGACACTTGTGGTCGTTGGCTTGTCTTGTTGCGAGTCCTTGAAATTGACATTTCCTCGTATTGAATGAACCTTGACTTTTCGAGTTCTCGACACGGGTGCGATGCTTCCCATTGGTTTATTCCTTTTGCACGCAAGGATCGAGCACTTTAAGAAAGACAGATGGAAGTATTACTTGTTTAAGTAACTTTCTTGACTTCGTACAACGGATCCTTTTCGATTGTCTTGACTTGATTGCGTTCTTTAACTTCCCCGGATGACTTCAAGTCGGCTTCAATCATTGGATGACTCATGTCTCACTTCAACTTGAGACTTGGCTATCTTGGGTTGACTTGGTCGACACTTTTCACGTTGCATCTCACCGATACTTCTCGTCGAGTTCTGTCTTCTCTTCCTTGCCGTACTCAATTTGTATCACAAAATGAGTCTTCATTCTAGTCTTGATTGACTTCTTGCATGTTTAGGCATAGTGACTTAATTCAAATCGAAACACCCTATCTATTACAATGCAAATTACAAAGAAAATGGGGTGCCAACTTTCTAGTCTAAGTTTTACATGGCATTCATCAAAATCTAAAAATAAATTTCCCAACAATGTTGATGCCATCGTCTTGAACAGAACTGACGATTTCATCTTGCGATTATTGGAAAAAGTTGTGTGGTTTCTGTTTGAAAGAATAATGGCTAGTGTTTGAAGTGTATGGCTAAGTCGAGGCCTGAATTATATTCAGTCTCATCAAGATGAAAACGCCCCATATACCGGTGCTTACGGTTCCGGCGCTCGTCTCTAAGATACAACGACTTTACTATTCCGGTTTTTAGCGAAAGACTTTAGCAAAATCGGAACTTCAAACAACGAAATGTCTCGAACTTTCAAGCTTTTTGAAGAAGGGAAATGTCAATATGCCGATGATGCAAATGACCATTATTATCCTGATGAATTTCGTGTTGTTTTTCATCTGCAGGGTCGATTATTATAGGCCTCGGATGCCTCGTATGGAAAGATCACGTCTTTTGGCTCGAAAAAGACACATTTTGCACTCATCGTTCGAATGACTCATCTGTTCATCGACCGACCTGACCTGGCGCCGCGGCCCGTGCGTGGATGCACGAAGGTATTTTTAAAGCGGCCTGACGCCTTGCGACCAGCGCGCGTGCCGTGCGCCCGGCCGATTCCGGGTGCGTACACTCCCGGAGTTGAAAATCCTAATTAATTAATTATTTTTAAAGGTTTTGGTCCAAAAAGAATAAGGGCATTGAAGCCCAAGCCCGAGGCCCACGACCTCGACCCGGCCGAGCCGAGCCCGGCGCGCGTGTGTGCTTTGAACCAAACCCACAAGCATGTAGGTCCTCACCCTTTTAAAAACTTGGGTGCCCCAAGTGCCCAAACCCATAAGTCCAACTTGGGATATATTAAGTGTGCAAAATTTGCCTCTTTATTCTATGTGGGATAGAGCATTTCTCCTTCCCCACATTTTCCATTTTCATACCATTTTCTTGTATTAAGTGGCTAACTTCTAGCATTAATTTCTCATTCACCCGAAATTGGTTTGAGAAATTTCAAATCTATTCTCATCTACTCTCTTAGTAGAATTTTTACAAATAATTTAATTCTATTTTTCACTAATGGAAAGCACTTAATTATTTGGTCAAAATCAGTCAACACCCATTTTACCAAAACAAGAATTCCAACATTTTTAATATCGTAGTCAATGTGAAAATCACATAAGTGATAAGGGCACCCACGGTGGGGACATTTGGAAGGGATATTTCTCCAAATATCCCCATCAAATGTTTCACCACCATTGTGGCTAAAACATTTCTTTGGTACGTAAAATGTCCTAGGTGCTTAATTAGTACCGGATATTTCAATAGAAACAAAAATGAATAACAAATACAATTGAGGCGTGAATTACCCTATATTTCATGCGTGAAAGTCACGACGCGTGGATGGGAATTCTTCCTGTTGCAAATCGGAGTCAACTTTTTGCTTTGTTTTTTTTTTTTAAATAAGCTTTAAAATTGTGATTACTTTTCATTCATGAGTTTTTTTTGGTTCAATATACCTATATGTAAATATGTAATCTTTTTGTGCGAGTTTTTTTTATTTCTTTTTGTTTTCAAAAAAAAATCCCTATTTATTATTCTTTTGTAGCATATATGTAATTCATCTATTTAAATTTTGATATTAAACTAATATTAAATGAAAATTATTTAAAAAATTATAAGTGAGATTAATTAAATTAAAAATACAACTTTTCAAATAGTAAATGATTTTTTTAAATAGAAATATAAAGATTAATGAAATGACAGTGGACCCCATAAATATGTGGTTAGTGAGATATTTGATTGTGAATTTTGAGACATTAGATGAGTGAGATATTTGATTGTTGATGTGGATTCATAGACCCACAAATATTTGGAAGAAATATTTCAACCATTATGGATGCTCTAAAGCATCAATTTTTATTATTATCAATACATCATAGCAAAGAATCTTTGTTTGAATTTAAATCATCTTTAAACATACCACTTGGAGGAACAACTTTCCTCATCTAACCCATTGTGAGCCCATTGTATTGTAATATTTCGGTTTCAAAATAGTTACTTTATTGTTTGTTATGAAATGTTTTTTTATTCTTTAATTTACAAATTTGATATGTTTATTTTTATAGTCTTCATATTACAAATTTCTATTCTATTTTAATATTTATCATATTAATTATATCAACTAATTCTAAAAAACATACTATATTTTTAAAAAATTTACTAACGAAGATACTCAAATTGATTGTTCAAGTTCACCAAGGGAAGCTGTTCTTTAAGACAACGGAGTAATATTAATATATTATTACATGTATCTATTTAAGTAATCTAAAGTCTTTGTGAATGTTGTAGACCTGTTATTGTTCTAGCCTTTCTTTAATAACTCTTAAAACCAGGCTATCTCTAATTAAAGAAGCAATTTTCCGATCTGGTTCAGGCGCAATTATTGGTGCTTTGAGTATTAAATAAAGCAGTTCAATCAGCAGCCGAATCCAATCAAAAACACATGTTAGGTACTATTATAACATTTTACTATTTGTCATTTTTCCCCCCGCAAAGACGCGCATATTATAACGCTGAAATTTCAAATTTTAGGGATGCATTACTTCCCTCATTATGTCATTACTAACCGCTTTAAGTATAAATTATTAGGCAAAAACTCAGGAAAGACCGTTTTACGGGTCAGATCATGTAAGACGGATCCCCATTGACCCGCTTTGACCGATCCGCCCAGTCTTATTTTTAATTTTTAATTCAACTTCCTTCTCGAATCGCTACCTGGACCACTACCCATTACCAAGCCTACCCCATGTTCCAAAGTAGTTCCTTCTTCCGACCGTTAACTTCTGTGGTTTTTCTTCCGCTCCTTCAAATTTCTTGCTTTCTATTCGAGTTCTTTTCTCGGTTTTTAAGTTCTAACCTTATTTTGTTACTCGAGATAACAACTGTAAGTACATTTTTATTTTTCTTCGTTTTTTTCGTTTTTGTTCGATTCTAGGGTTTTTCGATTTTGTTCGATTTTTTTTTTTTTTTTGAATTGGCATTGCGTTTGTGTTTGTCCTCAACGGTGTATATAGTGTTTGGTCATTGCTTTGAAGCTTCCAAGTTTGCAACTATTTCATTTGTATTTGTTTCGCAAGTTTTCTATATTTGTTTCGAAAATCATAAATTGTAGAGGAGATTTTCTGCTTCCTATGTGCTCTGATGGTATATATGTGTACTTTTGTTGGCAGTTTTACGATTCCTACATTTTTTTTCTATATTGGAACTGTAGGTTATTTTAGAGAAATTTGGCTATGTTCCTGTTTATTTTGAATTCATGTCTCAGTGTGTTTTTTATCACTAAGAAAATTTGTTTATGTCTTTGTTTATTTGAATTTATGGCTCAGTGTGTTTTTTATACATTGCTCAGTGTGTTTTTTATAGCCTTAATATATAAGTATATGCATCTTGGAAGAATCATATTTAATGCTTACTAGTATCATAAATTGGATTTAATGTACCATTTGTAGATTTAATATATTGCAGTCCCATTGCTCAGTGTCTTTTTTATGGCCTGAATACATAAGTATATGCATCTTGGAAGTATCATATTTAATGCTTACTAGTATCATAAATTGGATGTAATGTATCATTTCTAGATTTACTACATTGCAGTCCCATGGTTGTCTTGTGTTTTCGTCAAATTTCATGGTTTTACTGAATGTTTTATAGGTTTACATTACGAGTTGAAGATGGTACGGCGAAGATATTGATAACAAGGAGAGGTAGGGGAGGGGTAGGGGAAGGGGTAGGGTGGACCCCCAAGATGATGATATAAAGGATGAAATAAAGGAATCTCCAGTTATTGATAATCCAGGTATAGAGAGATTTCTTTGAGACGTCGGCGAGTCAAGTCAGGTGGAATGTCGGCTAATGAAGCTCTTGTTAAAGAAAGCCTGCACGATTCCAGTAATGAAAGGACCCCCTCTTTGAAACCCGTGATGATCTGATGTATTGAAAGGACCCATTTGAAACCCCTCTTTAAACACCTTGATATATTAATGAAGGAAGCCCCTGAACGTTGAAAAATGAAACTTAACACGCAGGGGAAAAGTTGATGAGGAAGAAATAATTCTGGATATGGGTGTTGGTGATGTATCTAAGAGACGATTGAGTAAGGATCTTTGGGACAAAAAATCACCCCAGTGAAAAAAATGAGCAAGGCTATTGGTGACAAAAAGTTGCTAGCAAAAATCCTCGAAAGAAAGAAAAGCTATCCGACGACGATACGAAGAAGTTAGTGTACTTGAAAGTACTAGTTTTTGATTTCAAAGTATCATTAATTTTGTGAAAAGTATCGACTATGCTATATATATATATATGTCTTATGTAAAGTACGTGTATTTTAATCATTTTAATAAATCGAGTGTTTTATATGTTAGAAGTATCATTTTGAGTAGTATCTAAAATTTATTTAAAAGTATTAGATATTTATTCAAAAGTACCATTTTGTTATCTAAATAGTATCATATTTCATACATGAAAGTATCACAAAATAATATATGTGATTGTATTAATTATATATTATTTATTTTTGCGGCGACTTTCTTACCCAATGTAGACCTAAGGTTTATTTGATGTTGTGAAGTCTTTGGTGATAGTCAAATAGAGGATGTGAAGAATATTGGGTTTGGTGGGTTCTCAACCTTAATGTTCATCATTTACCCGCTCAAATGATTAAAGTGGTACGGTTCAAAGGTTTAATGGGAAGAATCGGTTGCTTAGTATTGATGAGAGGGCGAGGTTTGTCATTATGGCACGACATTTGTGATGTTTTCATGCTACCGAGACCTGGCCGGAAATCGTTTTGGTTTTTAAACGGAACAATAGTTTAGATCCAATTGTTGAATTTAAGAAAAAGTTGGTATTGATGGGACTTAGTGTTGGGCACTTTGAAGTCCAAGTTGATGGGTGAATTTAAACAAGGAGGTGATGACTTTAAACAATGTTTGTTTTGTATAGTTTATCTACTTTGTTGACCCCCCTGCAAATAGAATTTGTTGATGTCTCGTGCTTTAAGTCATTTGTTGGATGTGGATGCCATTTCACATTTTGATTGGTGTTCACTTGTGTTGGAAAGACTTGGAAGGCGGTTGATAATTTTAACAAGAACTCAACCACCCATATAAGTGGATGTGATTCTGCAAGGCAGATCATATATTTGCATCGTCTTAAATGGCAAGGAGTTCTTTGAACCATTTGATCTCCCTCTCATTCAAGATCGATGCAACGCATAAGAAAGCGTGAAAGAAGAGAGAGTCTTTGGAGAGTTTGGCCGGGGGGTGGGTGGAGGATGTTTTCCTATTTCTAGAAAACGAAGCCCTGTGTTGAAGAGAAAATAAGCGATTCGACCGATGGAGGTAAAGATGAGAAGGAAAGCGGGGTAAAGAACATGTTGAGAAGGAAAAATACGAGAATTTTGATGAATCTTCAAGAATCATCAAGTTTGTACTACCGGAGGGCAAATTACCGATGATGAGATTGAGGAAATCGCTAAAAATGTAAGTTAAATGTAACATTTATATCCGTCCTAAAGTAATAATCCTGAAAAAGTATCCTTTTTTTTGATGAAAACGTATCATTTTTGATGAAAAGTATTACAACATTTGTAGGGGTGCACAAAGCATGTTTGTTGTTGAAAAAGGGACATGGAAGTCATAAGACATGTCCATATGGAGAGACTTCAATTTGAAATGCAGCGGGAACATGCAAATACTTCTTCATCACCTGATGATGAGTTCTTCTCAAGTGCAAAACTTCACGAGTATATCAATGAAGTTGTGAAGAATTTTCAGAAGAAGAAAGAACATAATCAAATTTACGCATAATGGCCGATGTCTAGTTTTGACCTTTTAACCCACGACCACGAGTCACCCGTTGTTGAAGAACGACCTACCCTACGGCGAATATTGATGATGACGTAATCCAAGGAATGGATGATAGTCAAATTGATGAAGTAATTCAAGGTGAGGTTAAACATGCAGAGCAAGTTGTAGGCAGTTCAGGTACTATATGTAAAGTATTAGTTAAATTCTGAAAAGTATCTTTTTTGTTTGAATAAGTATCTCTTTCATTATAATAAGTATCTATTTTTTTTAGAGAAAAGTATCGAGTTTTTTCAAATAAGTATCTGTTTTCTTTGAATAAGTGTCATTTTATTTGATAAATTATATATCTGATGTGTTCTATCAAATAGGTGGTTCTTGGCCTATAAACGAAAAGAGCTCTTTTCGTTCTGAATTGATGAAGAAGAATAATCGTTATTTGGTTGGAATGACCCGGAAAGAGAGAGACATTGTTGATTTCTGTTTTTTTCCACATAGTCCTAAAATAGAGTAAGTAACATTGAGACTTATTAGATATCCCCTTTTTGATGAGAAATGTCATGTTGATTATTTTTATTGTTTTTACTCGGTTGAAATGTGTTTGCAAATGTTGGAGAGTTTTTGTTCCTTTTAAGGATGGGATTGATTCATTTGAATGACTCGGCTTGATTTATGTTAATGTGATTGACATATGATCTGTCATCTTAAACAAAAATGCGGAGTGGGCCCAACGATCCAAAATACTTTTATTTCAACACTCGTGCTTTGTAAGTAGTATCTATTTTCTTTGTTTTTATTTTTATGTCGGTTAATTTTTTATTTTTATTTTTTTGCCGACTATATCTTGTTGATCATTTCAAGGAAAAAATTGTGCTAGAGATCTTAGAGAGTTGTTGGAGGGTGTTCATGAGGTTGTTGAACAAACCCAATCAATGAAAGTGGATCGTGTAAGAATAACTTTAGTTTTTTATTTGAAAAGTATCTCTTTTATTTGTGAAAAGTATCTCTATATGTATGAAAAGTGTCTCTTTTTCGCTCAAGGTATTAAAAGTCAGATTGATGAAGTATTTGTTTTCTTAAATATGTAGATATTTGTTCCATATTGTTACGAAAGTCACTTTGTTGCTGTGGTGATTAATTTTTGTTGATAAGAAAATTGATATCTCGACGAATTTGGTGCACAATGAAGTTGTTGTTGATGAATATCACGCTTGCGACTTTGGTGGTAAAGTGTCATTATTATTATATATGAAGTTTACTTATTGAGTTGTAATACATCTTGTTCTTTGACAAGAAATGCAAATAGCTCTGTTTCTAGAAGAGAAAATCACGTCAAAGCTCATGAAGTTGCGTCGTATTCCTTTTGAAAATGTTTCTTTCCGTGGCAAAGAAATGACAGAATATCGGGACTGGTGTGTTTACTAATGCACCACATGAAAACTTTGTGGGTAATGTTTACTCAATTCCTTGTGTGCAAGGTATGAACACTTGCTTTAGAAAAATAATATGTAGTTTAAAAATTATTTGTATTTGTTTTGATATTATTTTTTAATTTTTTTGTTTTGAAGCTTTGTTGAAAGACGAAGCTAAGAGTAAGTACTATGCAAGAATTATCCTGTCTCTCGGATCTAAGCAGTGAAGGTGCAAATGGAAAAAGGATGTTCTAAATTTATCAATGACTTCAAGGAACCCCTGGACGCCCCAAGAAACGCCCCGGAAAATGTACAAAATTAACCCGTAGAATTTAATCACAAACATCTTGATTATGTATTTTTGTCCCATGATTTGCAAATGGGTTTTGCAAATGTTACAATTGTATTTCCTCGTCATTTTGACATGATTCTGCTTTATTTTGCAATCAAAAGTTAATAGGATTTTATTTGTAGTTCAATATGGCAGATCTTTCTTAAAGTATCATCTGTGTGGAAAAAGTATCTGTTTTTATTTAAAAAGTACCATAAATCGCAATTTTTAGTCTTTGAAACAAACTTATTCGCCTGACGAGGTGACATTTGGAAATACATGAAAAACTAAAAAGTATCATGTATAAT